>JAOSBO010200856.1:0-18165 GCA_027563915.1 Erythroxylum rotundifolium | reverse complement strand
GTAAAGCTCATACTTTTGCTAGAGCTTCTATTCGCTTTGCGTATCTACGAATTTGGGACTGTATTCCGCTCTGTTTGTTGGAGCAATATTGATTAATGAATTTCTGAGTATTTCTCTTCAAAAAAATAATAATAATTGTACACAATCTTTTTCCATCATTTTTATTATGTAAATTTAATAAATGGACAGATAAATTAAAAAATTGTACATGATAATATGATCATTATGTCCGTCGCGGACCCGCGTCTGAGAGAAACATCACCACACCAATGACCAAACTACCAAAAGTTGGGTTTGGCTTTTCCAACCTTCTTCAACGCGACGCAGCACAGAGTCTCTCCTCCTTCCCTTGTCCTTATACGCACCGCTTTTATTCCTCAAAGGCCCTTTTCCTTCTTCACAAAGCCCCTTATATTTAACCCACTCACAATAGCTTTTGATAGTGCCTTCTCTGGGTATATGCAACGAAATTGATGCGTTTAACCCAATCACAATCGCTTTTGATAGTGCCTTCTCTGGGTATATGCAACGAAATTGATGCGAAACCGTAGATTAGGGTACAATTCTGCTCCGACTTCTCTGAATTTTTTTTCTCGGTAATACGGTTAATTGGCTATCCGATTTTCCTTTTTTTGTTGATTTTTTATTTTGCAAGTTTAGGTTTCGTGTGATTGGTATGTGTGCCTGTTGCTCTATGCTTTTAGCTTGATAATTTCTTTTATAGTGGTTACTGGTCGTTGATCAAGTAGGTTATCCGGAGCTGTTAACGATTGGTTATCTTGGTTTTGATGAACCGAAGACACGTTATCGTTTTGATCATGGGAGGCGACTTGTTTTGCTTGGAAAGATTGAATCTTGTGTCTTGGATTATCAAAATTAAAATTTTTTTTTTAAAGTTTAGTTCCTAATGTTAATCCGCTTCTTATTTTCTGGGTCGAAGTCCACTTCCTATTTTAGTAATTGGTTTGATGAATTAATTTTAGAACGTCGTTGCCCTTTTTTTTTGAGATGATAGCTTCTTTCTTTTCTTATTCCTTGCCGTTGGGTCTTCGGCATCGAACTTTAAACGATAAGGTTCGAGGATTGACGTGGTCAAATCTTGGGAATTATGAAATGAAATTTAGATTCTACTTTAATAGTGGCGGCGACGGATAAGTCAATCTTAGAGCCGCTCAAGTTACTGTTGGTAAATTTGTGGATCTTTATTTTTTATTATGCATTTAGGTTTTGAAGAAGATTGAGGAAAGTTCTGCAACTTAAACTTAGAGCATGAGTACTCAAACTCAGGGTGTAAGGGGTCCTCCCTTGAGGGGATATCGGCGGAGGAAGACATTGCTGGACCTAAATGTGCCCCCTTGCGAAAGCAGGGATCAAGAAGGAGGTTCAACTCAGGCTTTGCCTCAAGAGATCGGGACAAGCCAACAAGGGCAAACCGCAGCAACTGCTACAATTGATGTTGAGGCTTTTGATGATGATGTTATTGAGTCATCCCCTAGGGCTTTTGCTGAAGTACTTGCTATTTTTCGCTTATTATTTACTATTTTACTTTGTTACCTACTGTGATGTTGTTATCAGAACACAGTGACATGTATGATTTATTTTAGGCCAAGAACAATGCCCGCAGAACTCGCGCGAGGAATGTTGTGGTTGACGTAGACACAGGTATGTTCACTATCTCTGTTCTGTTTAGGCCTTTCATTCTTCTTTAATTTTCACTGCTAAAGTGTCATTGTTTGCACACTGGTCTTTCCATCCTTGCTAATAGCAGGGAGAACAAGCAGGTTGACTTGTGATAGTCATGTTAACAAGCGGAGAAGAACTCAATCAAATCAAACAGTTATCAATTGTGATCAATACATTAACTTGGAAAGCAGTAGCAGCTCCATGGTAAATCCTGCAATTCATATGTTATATGTACCTCTGTTTTGATCCCTTACTGTTTTTCTTCACATTTTTTTTACATGGGATGTTGCTTAACATATTGTTTTTGTTCATGTGCTTAGTTCCTATGATTTGACAAAGTATTTTGAGATATTGTGTCCAGTTACTGCTATTTGCTGTGTTTTCATGCAATATGTGTATATGCTTTTCTGTAATTGTAGCTGCTTGCATCGAGTTTATTGCAATGAAGCAGTCAAAATCCAAATGCCATTATTTTCTTTGATTTACGTATAAAAACAATTTAGTTGAAATAAAACCTGATAAAAGTTACCGAAATATGAACTTTGTGGAGTTTTCATTTGCATGTAAGAAAACTAGAGGATTTCTTCTTATATTTTTTGAGTGTGTGAAAGGTGCTTTTTAAATTGCTTAAAGTTTTCTGTTGTAATATAAACACCATTTAACCACTCTAGTATCTTAAAATTAAGGAATTATGCATTCATGGATATCCTTGTATCCATTGGTTGCTTGAGATTGCGCATAAGATAGCCTCTTTTTTTGTTTTTTTTTTGGGTGTATGTGTGTACAATGTTTTGTTTTAAGTACAAACTTTTGAAGATTTGAAACAAATTGTTACACTTCATTGGCAGAGGGAGAACTTACAGCAACTGCTGGGACCATCTCCACCTCCGCCCCCTCCTCCCAAGGAGCCAACATTCAATTGTCCAATATGCATGGGCCCGTTGGTTGAGGAGACGTCAACCAAGTGTGGGCACATATTCTGTAAGAATTGCATTAAGGTTGCAATAGCTGCACAGGCAAAATGCCCAACATGTAGGAAAAGAGTAACTGTTAAAGAACTTATCAGGGTGTTCCTTCCAGCAGCTAGTTGAGGTGATACACGTTTAGTTTCTGTTTATGTAAGTCACCTTAATCAATTGTCTTTTTCCTCTGTTTAAAAGAGGTTGACCGGTTATTAACTTTGCCACAGAACTGTATTTATTGGCGGCGATGTAATGATTAATGCAAAACATAGCTGAGGTGCTGTGGTGTTAAGAATGTTGATTCTAAGCCGATTTAGTGCAAAGATAAACTGATGTGATGTGGTCATGATGGAGTATCAGTTTGTTAACAATGTTGATTCTAAGGGGATTTAGTGAAAAGATAAACTGATGTGATATGGTCATAATGGAGTATCAGTTTGTTAACAATGAGTCATTGGCTAAGCTATTAAAACAGTTAGGGTGAACAAGAAATCTTCTTGCTAGCAACTATTAATAGTTAGTTTTATTCATGGCCTCATCTAGTGTTGTTGATCGGTTGTGTATTGAAACTAATGCTTTCAAGTGTATGGTTAGTTTTATTCATGGTCTCATCTAGTGTTGTTGATCAGTTGTGTATTGAAACTAATGCTTTCAAGTGTATGGTTAGTTTTATTCGTGGTCGCATCTAGTGTTGTTGATCAGTTGTGTATTGAAACTAATGCTTTCAAGTGTTCTGCTTGTCGCAAAGTAAACTTCATCGACTACTTGAATGAGAACTAACTTGATTTTCATTTAATTTGATAACGAAAGGGACCTGCGTTATGGAGATGGAAAACGGCCATAAATAATGTCGTTAGATTCTCATTATTTAACATGAAATTGAGACGGCCTAATTGTGTAGTTCAATCCGTTAAACCTAATGACCAATGTAATTTTATGTCCTTTTCAGGCAAAAATTCGCATGCGGTGAATTATTAGAATAATCACTGACGTGATTTTGTTTGTTGTGATCCAGTTATACAGCAACTAGATGCAGCAGAGCTTTGTAAGCCTTTTTTCGTTTCGCACCCCTTTGAATGCAAGTAAGCTCCCGAGTGCGCTAGCCTATGAGCTTTTCGTCATCATTGAAATCTTCAACTTTCATGGATCTCTCCTCTTGTTTTTTTTTTTTTAATACTACTTTTGTGTTTTTAAATGATGCGTTTCTTACTAATAAGAGGGAGATTCATATCAAGTACGATCTAAGAAAATAAACACAAAAGCGCAAAGAATTGTTTAAATTATTAAGAAAATAATAAAAACTGTGAAGAATGATATTATTCTTCCCAAGAAAGTAAGCAAAGAAGGTTGATGACATTTTGAAAGCTTTCTTACACTGACAATTTTGAGAATTTTAAGAAAGATAAAGTCAAACAAAGTGAAATGACTATTCCTAAAAAGCAAGGAGGAATGCGGATTATTCTTATATCTTTTATGCAAAATGTGCCTCTATGCAAAAGGATTTGGAGGCTGGTTGAAGATAAACTTGCTATTTGGGTAAACTGGATACATGAAACATATCTCAGTATTGAAAGCTTTTGGCAATTTGGCAATTTGGCAATTAGTCTATCTCTAAGGAGTACTCTTGGTTTTTCTTGCATATGTTGAAACTGAGATAGGAGGTTTTTTCTTTGATTAAGCATGTGTTAGGCAATGTTGAGAATATTTAGTTATGGTTTGATAACTGGATATATCATAGTCCTCTACGACAAAGGACTAAACTATCCAGTCCTACGAACAGCTTTTGCTCAACTCTAAAGTATCTTCTTTGATGAATCAATCTTAGAGGATACGTAACTTCAGAGAATTCAATTTAATAGCGGATTATCTACTTCAGACTACCTCAGATTACTGACATCCATAGGCAGGATGCAATAATTTGGGCCCCAGATATCTCAGGTATTTTTACTAGCAAATTTATTTATAAGGCTTTGTAGGAAGGAGGTGAGAATGTTCCTTTTGGAAACATTTCTCCAATCAAAAAGCCTCATTTTTCACATGGTTGGTAATAAAGAACAAGATTTGTACAAAAAACAGATAGTTTGGTACTTATGACCCAATATACGTGCTTTGTAAAGAGGTTGAAGAGGATCGCAAACATTTATTCGTCCAATCCAGATACTTCAACACAGTTTGGAGTAGAATTTTACGTTTGCTATTCAAAGCCTACCTCAATTATGATTGGACCTCAAATCTAAATTTGATCATTTGCACTGCTAGTCAAAGGTTACAGGATGCCCCAATATACAAAGTTGCCTTCACAACCATTATTTATTCAATACGGAAGGAAAAAAAAAACAAGAGAATTTACAGAAATAAGAAAGTTAGCAAGTACAACTTAAGGAAAAAAAAAACAAGAGAATTTACAGAAATAAGAAAGTTAGCAAGTACAACTTAGCTGAAGATACCATCAATTGGATCTGGGCCACTGTGATAGCTAAATTTGACCAACATGCTCTATCCTAAAGAATGAAGACTAGATGGAATTTGTAACAACTTCTGTTAATTTTCATATGTCTTTGTAATTTGTTTTTGAATAAAGTTTTGTTATTTATTTCTTCGTGAACTCATTGTAATGTTTGGGATAACTTTGCTATAGTTTAATCAATAACTACTCATATTTCAAAAGCTATAAAGAATGAGATACATTGTCATAAAAGGATCGGTTTGTTTGTTATTATACTTTCAAAACTTTAGAATTTTTTAAAATTTTGATTAATCAATAATAATGACAAATCAAAAATTATTGTTTTGTTTCAAAATTTTTAGTACACATAATAAAGACTAATTTGACATTGCCAATTTTCTTTTGTCTAAAGTCGATTATACTTAGTAATGCCTTTCGTAAAGCTTGCTCATTCACTTGGATCAACATCATAAGCTTGACTTTATTCTCTTGAAGTAGCAAATTTTTTTTGTAAAGATTCACCATTAAATTAATGGGAGTTTTTTTGTCCTTCTTTGCCTTACTACTCATCCATGGTCCTCTAATATCCTTTAACAACCTCTAGCTTGTTTTGTCTCTTCATTTGAACCTTTCATAATCTATCCAAGCCCTTCTTTTTGGCTCCTTTGTATAAAAGCTCACGTAATTCAGGTAAATGCTTAAGTCTCATCATAGAAGCTCATGTAATTCAAGTAAAAGCTTAAGTCTCGTCATTTTCCCTCTTTTAAAAAGGATTTGTCTTCAAATCAATATCTTTGTCTACAAAATCAAAGAACACTCGACATTTGGTAAAGAATGCATTTCTTATAAACTCACTTGTTTTCCTTCGCACTTCTCTCATATTTTTAGTTTGCTCAAAGTGTTCGAATTATTCTTAATTTTTTGCTTTCATTGCTTTCCCTTCAATCTCTCCTGCTCATCCTTATAAATTTTATATTTAATTTTTATAGACTCATTTTGACGATAATGAAATATGCTTGACTGGGTTTTCATTCATGGAAAAGCAATATCTATTCTTATATCCATCTTGTGTAGTTGTCTGGTCAAACTGCTAATCATGCCTTAATAAAATGTGGTCAACTTGTACATGCATCACATCACATAATATATCATCTTTGTACCTCCCAATTGAGGAAGAAACAAAGAGTTGCTTGGTTAGTTTAACCTTTCTACTATCATTTGACCATTATAAGTTGTAGGGTTTAGGTTCTTTTATAGTTGACAAGCCAAACTTCTCCACCAACTTGATACTTACTATATTGACATAACTCTCTCTATTTATGATTATATTACACACCCAATCCTTAATGGCACATCTAGTATTGAAGAGGTTTCTTTGTTACTCATTTGCACCATCCTCTCCTGCATACAAGCATTCTTCTATCTTCAGGCCTCTCAATGTACTTATCTTCGCTAGCATCCTCTAAATTAGGAATATTCTCATTCACCTCTTTTTAATCTCAAACACATATTTTCCATCTTCTCTCAACATCATCAGCTTTTTGATGGAATATTGAGAAGCCATATACCCTCTTTCAAAACACTTAAAATTATTTAATATCTCGATTCTTAGTTATTGAAGTGGAATCGATTTTAACTTTTTCTCAGCTTAATGCTTACACTAGTGGTGTGAATGTTTCATGCTTTATCTTTGTAGCTTTGTCATCCTCTTTACTCCATAGTTTGTTCTTTTTTTAAGTTGTCTTTCTACCTTCATGATCATGTACATTCCATCCTCTAACTCCATATAACAATATAGATCGAAAACATCAGTAATTTTTTAATTTGGTCCATAAATTGAGTGAGCCATTATTGCCTTTTGGTCTTCCTCCATATTCGTTATAACCATAACAACCTCCATTTCCTTATGGTACTCTTTCACAATTTTGGAACCTTGAGTTAATGTTTGTAATCTTTGAAGAAGATCTCTATAATAAGAACTTGACACTAAACGTTTCCTCATCATGATTTTCATCTCCTCTTATGTCCTGATAGGTGACTCTCGATTCTTTTCCTATTGAGAATTTGTATATCCCACTAATCCACGACATAATCACTAAACTCGACAATTTTTAATTTAATCATTTTTTCTTCTGACAAGTTATAAAAGCCAAAAACTAACTCAACATGCTTCTTCTACTCCAAATAGGCACTCAGGTCTATCTTTCTTATAAAAGGTAATATTGTCATCTTAATGCCACCCATATTATTATCCACCCTTTTTTCATACCAGCTTTCTTAATTTATCCCAAATATGCTCTTCCTTGTCTTCACACCCTAACACCTCTTTCATTTCTCTCTCTTTTTTTTTTTTTACCTCCCTTTAAGTTTAACTCTCTTAAGTGATTGACAACACTATCAATGTTAATATAAGCCTCAAAGTCAACCATCCTAGTAGATATCTGTTAGTTTGTTTGTAGAGTAACTATGTCAACTTTCATGCTTCTTTAACCTGTTCTTCACTTCATTGAATTGTCTAACGAACTGCTCATATTGATCTTAGAACACATTCATGATATATTCTAGGTTCATAAATACTTTCCCTCCTCACTCACTTTCTTATCTTTTGATGACTTTTGTTTCAACTTTGAGTTATAATAAACCTAGAATAAAATGTTAGTGGAAGAAGAGTTGTAATAAACCTAGAATAAAATGTTAGTGGAAGAAAAGCACTCCCTCATGTGTTTTACTCAAAATGCACTTCACTCACAACTTAAACTCCTAACTAAGATTCTTTACAAACTAGACAATTTTTTTCTTAACATATATTAAGAAATAAAACAACAAAAAAGCTACTAAAGGCTAGGGAATATAAAAAAAATGCTACCAAAGGTTAAAGAATAAGAAAACTTAAAAAAAATTTAAGTTCTATCCTAATTAGAGTAAAAATATAAGAAGAATGAAAAATTGACAAGAACAAATCAAAGCAACAAGAAAGACTTAAACAACCTTAAAGTGGAATGTATGTGATGTAAGGAATACCTTGTTCTTGTTGGAAAAGAATTACAATTATTTACTTGTAAAGGACAATGCAATTGTAGTCCCTTTTTGTATGCTTTAACTGGGACTTTTTAAAAACTATTTTGGTAACATTGAATTTGATTTTTTTATTTTCCTTTTTTTGATTCACCTCAAAATTCACAAAGTAGAAAAAAGAAACTTCAGAACAAATTGTGATGATTAAATTATAAAGAAATTGACAGTATGGTAAGAAAACATATGAACAGTTAAGTGCGAAAAATAAATTTTAAGAAAAAACTGATTATAAAAGATGACTTTGATATAAAATTCTAATATGATCCTTACTAATAGGACTACCAAGATTCAATATCAATATTATAGAACCAAAGACCACTCCAACAAAACAAACACAAAAATGTAAATAATGATATAAATCACCACACTATAAAAAAGAAAAGATTAGGAGTAATAAGATCTTAAAGTCTAATCGTCACTAACAAGCTAAATAAGATCATAAGATTTTAAATGAGTTGCTCTAAAAAGTTTAAAGAAATTCTTTAACTATTTTTGAGTGATCAATAGCAATGATAAAGTTATGACGATAATAAGGAAGTGTCTTATAAGAATAAAACCCTAAAATTAAAGTCCTAAATGAATATAATTTTTAAAATAATGAAATCCTAAACAACTTAAACGCATTTCTGATGCTTGTCCTGGAGACACACTAATGCCAATTTTGTTATAGAACTTTCAGTTCTTGCAGCATAAAAGAGTGTAGGGTAGATTTATTTATGTTCTTCTAGTTCTAAAACTTAGTGAAAGATTAAAGCTAGTTTATTTCAACACTTTAACCCATTTTCTAACTTGCTCCTTCATTTGAATCAACAATACAGGCTTGACTTCTATCTCTTAAACTAGCAAAGCTTCACTCTTTATGTTAAACTAATTAGAACGAACGTAATCAAGTAGATCATGGTAAACAAGATCATCTTATATGCATACAAAACAAAAATCACATACTTGAATTTTTGTTATAGTTCTACTGGTTAAAGAAATTTGTTAAAAGTTTTACTGCAGAGATCTTTTTCGTGTAAAAGCCACAAAAGTGCCTGAAGAGACTTACGTTCTTTTGTTTTAAAAATTTCAAAACCTTAACTACCTTTGTTAGTTATTTAAAGAACATTGATCATAATACCCCTCATGGGTGTATATGATTCATTATCTCCCACCCACACATGATGGGTTTTTAATCCAAAAAAAAATTTGTAGTGCTCATACTTATATAATAATTGATGTGACCAGCATACAACGAGAGCAATTGCCATATATCTATTAGGAGTATATGACATCTCGATTAACAAATTGATCCTAGGACATATGTGTCCTTGAGTAGACATTATATGCTATACCTTAGGTGATTTCCCGCATTTGCACTTTCCTTTGATCTCATTTAGTTTCTTATGTCATGACTGTATTCATGTTCTCTACTAAAGAGACGATGACCATTTTTGAATACTTTTCATGCAAGTCAATGATCTAAATAAATGACCTTCTTTTGTTCTTAATTCTCTTTTGAATTAAATTTAACTTTTAGCAAACCTTAAATTTAATTCTCAAGAATGAGACAAGAGTCATAAGGGTATATGACGAGGTTCTTCTCAAACTCAAGGGTCTCACACAATGTGAGATGAGATCTGGAGACTTACATTAATCCCTTTTGTGGTCAATTTTGCACACATTGTACGAGTCATATGTTATGGTATTTACCCATTTCTTTTGATTTAAACATTTTTCATTCAAGAAATACCATACAGATGATAGTTTAAACATACTTAATGTTTAACTTAATCTCACTTATCTACTTAAAGCCTATTTAGAACTCACACCTGGCAACGTAAGACAGATATAGTGATCATTAAATCACTTTGAGCCAATTTCCTTGTGACATTTTCTCGTTCTCAATTATCACCTAAATAATAAACTTTAAACATATCTCATCCCTGGTGAGCATAAGCACCAGAGGTGATTTCCTGTGTGAGAGGACCAATCTCTAAGCTATTTCTTATACTTGTGATTCATCCCAAAATATATTTATGCAAAACATATATATTAATGAATCAAATGATACACAATGTAAATCTTCATCATAAATTATATCCAAAAAATGACATTATAATGAGTAAATATACATAGAGAAATGTTTATTAGTACATTTCAACATCTATGTAATCCTAGTGACTTTACATGCCCAATGTATACATCTCTAGAAATTGGCTTTGTCATTGGGTTTACTATCATATCTCGTGTAGATTTATATTTGATGTTCACTTCTCTTCGTGCAATTATATCTTTCACATAATTATACTTGGTATCTATGTGTTTTGTCTTATAATCAAATTTGGGGTCTTTAGTATAAGCAACTTCAGCTTGACTACCGTAGTTAATGGTTACTGGATCAATTTCGCTTTTAGTGACTCCTAAGTGCACTAAAAATCAATGAAGTGACACAGCCTCTTGTACTACAGTTTAGAATGCTATAAATTCAACTTCAATTGTGGATAATGCAACGTAAGATTGTTTGTTACTTTTCCATGATATTGCTCCATAGTTTAGTAAGAATACATATCACGAGGTAGATTTTTTTCCATCTAATCTTCTTCCCAGTCTGCATCTGTATACCCTTGTATACGTAGATCATTGCCTTGATAACATAATGCAAAGTCCATAGTTCCCTTTAGATACCTTAATATTCTTTTTATAGCTTTCCAATGTGCTTGGCCTGGATTTGATTGGTATCTACTCACCATTCCAACAATGTAACAAGTATCTGGACTTG
Source organism: Erythroxylum rotundifolium (assembly GCA_027563915.1). Taxonomy (NCBI): domain Eukaryota; kingdom Viridiplantae; phylum Streptophyta; class Magnoliopsida; order Malpighiales; family Erythroxylaceae; genus Erythroxylum; species Erythroxylum rotundifolium. Next base: position 7,238 of record JAOSBO010200856.1, on the reverse strand, counting down.
TATGCATCATTGCGTACATAAGACTTCCAACTGCACAGGAATAAGGAACACTCTTCATTTTTTTCCCGTACTTGTGGCATTGATGGGCAATTTCTCTTAGTAAGGCCATCACCTTTAGCATTAGGATTATCAATTAGTTTAGAATCTTGCATATGAAATCGTTCAAGAATTCTTTAAATGTACATCGCTTGTGAAAGCGATAACAATCTCTTCGAACGATTTCTTGAAATCTTGACTCCAAAAATGTATGCCGCTTCGCCCATGTCTTTCATTTCAAATTTAAATGATAACCAATCTTTGATTTCCTTAAGGAACACATAGTCATTACAAGCAATCAATATATCATCCACGTATAAAGATAAAATCGTTAATTTATCTTTAGATCTCTTAATATACACACAATGGTCTTTATTGCTCATTTGAAAATTATACGAAATCGTTACGTTATGAAAATGAATGTTTCATTGTATAGAAGACTGCTTCAAGTCATAAATCGATTTTAATAACCGACATACCTTATTTTCTTAACCTACCTTGATGAAACCTTTAGGTTGTTCCATATAGATTTCTTCTTCTAATTCTCCATTGAGAAAAGCAGTTTTTGCATCCATTTGATGTAATTCAAGATCTATATTGGTTACTATAGCCAGAATAAGACGAATTTAAGCAAACTTTACAATAGGTGAAAAAGTTTCCTCATAATCAATTCCCTCTTGTTGTGTATATCCTTTTGCTACAAGGTGTGCCTTGTATCTTTCAATACTGCCATCATCTTTTCACTTTATTTTGAGAAGCTACTTATTCCTAATTATTTTGTGCCCTTTAGGGAGGTCAACCAAGTCCCATGATTGATTGGAGCTTAAAGAAGTCATTTTTTTCATTGCTTTCATCCATGCTTCTTTAGCAGGGCCAATAAGAGCCTCATTTACATTCCTTGGCTCTTCTTCCTTTTACAAAACGATCATATTAATTTCTCCTTCAATCTCAAAATGACTTCAGGGAATTATTCCTTGATTACTTCATCTTAAACGAGATTCATCATAAAATCATTCATGATGGATCTAATTGCTCCCACTCGAATTAGTCATTATAGAGAACCTTTCTGTAGAATTGTTTCCACTTGGTTGAAGTTCCTTATCTTGATTCTTCATAACAGAATCATTTTCATCAAGCATCTCATATAATAATAGGTCTTTACCTATTTTGCCTTGCTTAGGAAAATCATTCTCTAAAAATGTTACATCTCGTGATTCAAATTTATTTACCAATGAACATGTATCCTTTTGAGTGTTCTGAGTATTTAAAAAAATATTTATTTCTCCCTCTTGAGCCTAATTTCCCATGTTTGTGAGAGAGATCATGAACATAGGCTGCATACCCTCAAGGTCTAAGACTTGACATGTCAGGTCTCCTACAAATCCACAACTCATATGGTGTGCTAATGACTGATTTCATGGGCACATGATTAAGTACATAGGTGGCTGTTAGCAACACATCACCCCAAAAAGTGATTGGTAAACTTGCTTGGGCCATTTGGACCTAATCATTTCTAATAGCATCCTATATTGTCTTTCAGCAACGCCATTTTGTTGTGGAGTTCTAAGAATTTTCAACTAACTTTCTATTCCTTTCTCATCACATAAAGCCTTGAACTTGTCTAACAAGTATTCTTGTCCATGATCAGTTTGTAAAGCTTTTATTTTCTTGTATAATTGATTCTTAACCAATTTTATATATTTTATGAAACAATCCAATGCTTCCGATTTATGAGAAATCAAATAGACATAACCGTACTAAGTATAGTCATCTATGAAGGTGATGAAATAAACTGTCCCACGTCTAGCCCTTACATTCATTGGACCACAAATGTCAGAATGAATTAATTGTAATGGATATAAAGCTCGAGTTCCCTCTCCAAATGGCTTTCTCATCATTTTACCAGCTAAACAATGCTCACAGGTAAGTAGATCTACTTGACTTAGATTACCTAAAAGTCCTTCTTTAGCTAATCGACAGATTCGATTTTGACCAATATGACATAGTCTAGCATGCCACAAAGTTACATCATTGTTGGAATTAATAGATGTAAATAATGAATAACTAATATTATTATTTTCCTTTAACATATCCTGTTAAGTCAAGAAGACTCCACTTCTTCTATTGATTTTGATGAAAGTCAAACAATAATAATAATAGAAGTGTGTGAACTGTTTTGATGTGTTTATTAAGTTCGCAGAGACATAAGACGATACAAAGTCATAAGACGATGCGCAGGCATAAGATGATGCGAAGTCATAAGACGATACAAAATCATAAGATGATACGCAGTATAAGACAATACAAAGTCATAAGATGATGTGCAGATATAAGACAACGTGAAGTTATAAGATGATACAAAGTCATAAGACGATGTGCAGATATAAGACGATGTGAAAATATAAGACGAAGCATACAAATCAAATGAAGATGATATAATCTACAACGACAGTTAGTTAGTTGGAGGTGGTTACATGAATCAACTAACAACAGATCTTTGAAGATTCTACAAGCGATTTTTTTCAAGAAGACCGTTGGCAAATTAGTCTATAAATATCAATGTAGTTGTAGACAAAACAACTTTTACTAATCATTTACTGTACAAAAATATCCTGAGTGAAAAGAAGAAAGATAGAGATCAAGAACACTTGCAGCGTGAGTTTAGAAAAGCTCAAATAGTATCTTTTATAAGTGAAAGGAAGGCTAGAGCCTGAAGAGGCTAAGATAGCAGATAAAGAATACTTTGTGAAAGAGACCTGAAGAGGCTCTAAAAGAGAAGAAATAATACTTGTAAATTGAAGAGATAGTGAAATCTCATGTAAACTTTGAGGATTGGACGTAGCCCAAAGGTTAAGGGTGAACTAGTATAAACCACGCTGTCATATTTTCTAACCCTCATCTCTTTAATTTTTGTAGTTAAAAGAAAAAGATATTATTTTCGTTGTTGCATTACTCAAAAAATTAAGTGTGTTGTCTTGTAATCATCTAAGTTTTTCAAGAAAACCAAGAAGTTTATAAGGATAACTATCTTAGATGATTTTACACAATTCAACCCCCCTTCTTGTGTATTTTACATATTATAACTGATTTCTATATGAACAAGTGATTTACTTCAGTTGATATCAGAGCATAAGTTTCTAAGAAACATTGTTACAAAGTGAGGACAAAGATCCATGGCTGAATCACATGTTTTATAGCTGAAGGTGGCTCCGTCTCAAGACCTCCTGCATTTATTGGTGAAGATTATCATTATTGGAAGTATAGGATGCGGCTCTTCATAGAATCCACTCACATTAATGTTTGGGATATTATTGAAAGCGATCCATATGTTTCAACTGATTACAAAGGGAAAAGCATCTCTCGTGAATAATGGTTAGCCAATCAGAAAGCTCTTGTTCAACTAAACTCAAAGGCCAAGTTCTTTTTAAGTTGTACTCTAAGCAAAAGTGAATATGATAAGGTTCATGGAAGCGAATCTGCAAAGGAAATGTGGGACACATTAGCCATCGCACATGAAGACACAAACCAGGTCAAAGAATCCAAGATTGGTATTCTTGTTCATCAGTATAAGCTGTTTAAAATGAAAGATGATGAGTCTATCGATCAAATGCTTGGACAATTCCAAACAATTATTAATGGAGTTAAAGCTTTAGGGAGAATCTACGATAGTCAAGACCATGTCAGAAAGATTCTTAGAAGTCTTTCAAAATGATGGAGACCCAAAGTAACATCAATACAAGTGGCCAAAGATTTAAGCAAGCTAAAACTGGATGAATTGTTTGGTTCTTTGAAAATTCATGAAGAAGAGCTTGATGCAGAAGATAAACCCAGAAGGGATAAATCTATTGCATTGAAGGCTGGTCAGAAGAATCAGAAGATGCTGAAAAATAGAAGTATGTCTTCAAAAGCATTAAAGATTAGAAATCAAGAATCATGATGTCAATGAATCTGATCAAGATTCAAGTGAAAATGAAGATGAGCTATCTTTTATTTCAAGAAAAATTAGAAGGATGTGGAAAAAGAAAAAGGGAAATAAAGACTCCTCTTTTAAAATGATTAGTAAAGACGATTCGAAGAATGATAAAAGCTTTATCGTCTACTATGAGTGTAATAAACTAGGACATTATAAGTCTAGATACCCCTTGGTCAAAGAAAACTAAAGAAGAGTCAAAAAACAAAAAAGGCATGATGGCAACACGGGAAGATCTGGACTTGTTTGAACCTGAATCATCAAAACAAGCAAATATATGATGAGGTAATCTTTGACTTTAATGATCTTCAGCATGCTTATTTAGAATTATTAGAAGATTCACATGCTATTTTGAAACAATATAGATTGTTAAAAAAGAAGTGTGTTGAAATTTTAAGAAAACAAAGTTATTAGTAGAAGAAAATGTCTGCCTTAAGAAATAAGTAGACGATATGAAAAAGAAAGTTAATGTATATAGATCTGAGGAGATTAATCAATTAAAACAAAGGATAATAGTCTTTCAGTAGATTTATCAAAACTTACAGAAAGCATAAAAAGGATGAATAACATTATCGGAAGTTATAGACATCCAGATGATAAAAATAGTTTAGAATTTTCTGGAAGAAATACTACTAATAATTGTAATGTTCTTCACAATAGGAAGCTTGTTCCTATTAGAGGGAAAAAGAAACAACATTTTTATTATTATTCTCAAAATAATTATAAGACTAAACCCAAAGGACCCAAGAAAATATAGGTACCTAAGAACGATATAGTATATATTACAGATCTCCTTACTTGGAAAAAGCAAACACCATCAATGGTACTTAGACAATGGTTGCTGCCTAGACCTCCAACTTAAGCATGGAGGATCAATAACTTCTGGAGACAATCAGTAGGGTAAAATTATTAGGATCAGCAAAATTGGTAAAGATTCTTTTTCATCTATTGATAATGTTCGGCTAGTTGATGGTTTAAAGCATAATCTAATCAGTATAAGTCAGTTATGTGACTCTGGTTTTGAAGTATCCTTTAATCAAAATTCTTGTTTAGTTAAAAATAAGGACGGCTCCATATTCTTTTCTGCCAAGAGACGAAATAATCTCTATAAAATTAACTTAGATATGAAAAGTCAAAATATTTCATGTCTTATATCAAAAGATGATGAAAAACTAATTTGGCACAAAAAGCTAGGACATGTTGGTTTTAAACATATTTCCAAATTAGTTAGACTTGATTTGGTAAGAGGTTTACCAAAGATAAGTTTTAACAAATATTTCTTTTGTGAGATTTGTCAGAAAGGAAAACAAGTTAAAGCATCTTTTTCATCTAAGAACATTGTAACTTCGTCTAGATCACTAGAGTTGTTACATATAGACTTATTTGGACCTACTAGAATAGTAAGTCTTGGTGGAAAGAAGTATGGTCTTGTAATTGTTGATGACTTTACTATATTTTGTTGGATATTGTTTTTATCTAATAAAGATTAATCTTTTAATTGCTTTAAAGTTTTATCCAAAAAGTTACAAAATGAAAAAAACATTTCTATTGCTGGTATTCGAAGTGATCAGGGTGGAGAATTTGAAATTGAAAATTTTAGCATGTTTTGTGAAGAGAATGGAATTTTCCATAATTTCTCTGCTCTTAGAACTCCTCAACAAAATGGAGTTGTAGAAAGAAAGAACAGGACAATTCAGGAAATGACAAGGACTATGCTAGGTGAAATGAATCTTTCTAAGTACTTCTGGGCAGAAGCTGTAAATACAACTTGTTATATTCAAAATAGAGTATTTCTGCAACCTATTTTAAATAAAACTCCATATGAGTTATGGAAGGGAAGAAAGCCAAATATTTCTTACTTCCATCCTTTTGGTTGCAAATGCATTACAAAAGAAAATTTGGATAAATTCGATTCTAATATCAACTCAGGAATTTTTCTAGGTTATTCTATTAGTTTTAAAGCTTATAGAGTTTATAATCTTGTTTCTAAATTTGATGAAGAATCTATGCATGAAAAAATTTGATGATGATTCTCATCTAGATAGGAGAGACGATTCTAATGATGAAACTCTATCTGCTCCCTTAAATAGTAACCCAGACGATTCACCATCAAACGATCCTACTAATAAAGTAGTAGACATTTATGAAAATATTAGCTTAAGAAAAGACTGGAGATATAAATCTACTCACCCAGAAAACTTGATTATAGGAGAAACATCAAAAGGAGTGAGAACTAGATCTAAGTTTAAGAGAGAGGCCAATGTAGCTTTTGTTTCTGAATTAGAACCTATGAAAATTGACGAAGCTCTTCAAAATGAAGGTTGGATTTTAGTTATGCAAGAGGAGTTAAATCAATTTACTAGGAATAAAGTCTGGTCTCTAGTACCTAAACCATCCAATAAATCTATCATAGGAACTAGATGGGTATTCAAGAATAAATTAGATGAATAAGGAAAGGTATCCTGTAACAAAGCTAGATTAGTAACTCAAGGCTATAATCAACAAGAAGGAATAGATTATAATGAAACATATGCTTCTGTAGCTAGATTAGAAGCTATTAGAATCTTTCTTGCATATGCTATTTTTCATGATATAAAACTGTTTCAAATGGATATGAAAAGTGCCTTTTTGAATGGTTTTATAGATGAAGAAGTTTATGTTAAACAACCCCTTGGTTTTGAAGTCATTGATAAACTAGATCATGTTTATAAACTTCATAAAGCTTTATATGGATTTAAACAATCACCTTGTGCATGGTATAATCATCTTAGTTCTTTTTTGATTAAAAATGACTTTATTAGAGGTCAAGTTGATAAAATTTTATTTCGGAAAAGTGTCAAAATGATTTTATTATTGTGCAAATATATGTAGATGATATTATTTTTAGTGCAACTTCCAAAAAGTTATGTTCAAAATTTGAGTTTCTTATGAAAAGCGAATTTGAAATAAGTATGATGGGTGAATTAAAGTTCTTTCTTGGTTTACTTATTAAACAAGCTGAAGAAAAAAACATTTATCCATCAACGAAAGTATATCAAAGAACTGTTAGTCAAATATAAAATGAAAAATGTTAAACCAATGTCAACTCCTATGCATCCCTCAATCGTCTTATCTAAGGATAAAGCTAGTAAGAAGATTGATCAAACTCTTTTTAGAGGAATTATTGGTTCTTTGCTTTACCTAACTGCAAGCAGACCTAATATTATGTTTAGTGTTTGTTTGTGTGCAAGAT
>JAOSBO010200821.1:0-18175 GCA_027563915.1 Erythroxylum rotundifolium | reverse complement strand
CTCTTTCATGTAGCAAGATGTACTGAGTTTTTAGTAGTGAATGTACAAACAGTAAAAGATGACTTATGTATAAACTCTCGGTTTTGATGAAATAAAATGAGGAAAATATCGGTTTCAAAAAGGCATTATGATTCTTACTGATGCTTTTATTATGATGCCATGTGAGGTGTTTGTAGTGATTGATCGTAGCTTACCCTTATCGTAGGATATGTACTGGAATGACCTACGGGTGTCCCGGTGTGTGCCCTGCGTTAAGGGGGTGCTACATAACTCCCGAGCACTCTAGCCTGCTAGCTTTTATTGTGCTTGATCCAAAATATATTAAACATTTTCCTTTTTTTACATTGAAACATTTTCCTTGTTGTACACCTAGATATTTTCCTAGATTGGTAGTTCGTTGAAACTGGAAATTATGGCTGAGTTGACAAGCTTTGTCACGACTAACGTTCTTGAAAAAAAAGATTATGGTTTTATTGCGACTAATTTTTAACCTGATGCCTAACAGAAGATGTCTAAGACCCTCAAAATGCTCTGTGCCTAAGATGACGAAGCTTCAGCAAAAAGAACTAGGTCATCTGCAAAAAATATGTGTGAAAGGGGTGACCCATTTTTACTTAAATGAATTGGTTTCGAGGAACCTTTTCTTACCTCGTCAGAGATAAGGTGGCCCAATCTTTCCATACATAACAAAAACAAATAAGGAGATAAAAGGTCACTTTGTCTTATACCCTGCGATGGGGTAAATGAATCAGATAGGGAACCATTCCAAGATATTTGCATGCACACTGTGGAGATACTCATCATAATGAGACTGATTAATTGATGTGGGATTCCAATATCCCTTAATGTGTCATTTATAAAATCCTAGCGGAGTCAGTAATACGCTTTTTCTAAATCGACTTTAATAGCCAGGAATCCAGTCTTCCCTGTTTCCCTTCGCATTGAATGTATGGCCTCTTAGACCATTATAATATTATCCGTGATATGTCTGCCTAGGATGAAACTGCATTGTGTATTGGCCACTAGAGTATCAAGGTGAGGCTTCAAATGATTTACAATAACTTTTGAGATTACCTTATATAACACTAAGCAGAGACTTATAGGATGGAATTGGGTAAGGTAAGTGGAGAAGGGACTTTAGGGATCACAATCAGAATGGTTTTGTTCACATCCTATTCCCATCCCTCTAAGCATTACACTTTTTGTACAAACTCTATCACAGCAGGACTAATCATTGCCCATTGTTTCTGAAAAAAAGACGCATTATAGCCATATGTCCTCGAGACTTTGTTGGGATTTATATCAAACACAACGGTTTTGATTTCGGGCGCTTGGATTAGGTCAATTAGTTCCTTCTCAGTTGTTTTGAGTAGCATGGGAAATCCCCTCGTAATGGGAAAATAGAAAGAACCATCATCAATGGGAGCAAATAATTCCTCAAAATAATTGTTGGCCATCTGCCTTAGATGCGTCAGATCGGAAATCAATTGTCCCTCAGAATTAGCCAAGAGTTTAACCCTCAGTTTCTTTCTTTTCGCTATAGCTAGTGTATGGTAATATTTAGTATTTCGATCCCCTTATGAAGGCCATTTACTACGGGATTCTCGGCTCCAATAAATCTCCTCCTCGCATAGGACTTGAGTTAATTCGCCACGAAGTCTATCTTCTAAATCCAATAGCGAGTCAGACAGAACAGATTCCATTGCCCTTTGTATGCTTTCCAGTCAACTAAAAGTTGCTTTTTCCGATGGAAAATATTACCAAAAACAGTCTTGTTCCAATGCATGAGGTTAGATGAGAAATTAGCTAAGGCGTGACTTATATTAGACGTATCTAGGGGCCACTGATCTTCCATAAACATATCAAAATTTGTATGAGCTAACCAAGTTGATTGAAAGCGGAATGCTGGTTGGATCCTTTCGCGTAGATTAGGATTTGCAAACTTAACTAACATAGGTATATGATCAGACTTGAAAAAAAGGCAAATGTTTATTGGTTGTTTGAGGGAAACTGTCCAGCCATATTGAGGAATCAAAAATTCGATCTAGGCGGGCTTGTACATTCCCCCTCCTCCATGTATACTTAAAGCCTATATATCCCAAATCATGGAGTCCACAACAGTACACCCAATCCTTAAAATATTTATTCACTATTGCGATGGATAGAGCCTCTCCCTTTTTATCAGAAAATTCCAACTTCACGTTAAAATCTCTTCCTATTAGCCAAGGCTCAGAAATGTGACTTCTTAGCCAAATAAGCCATAAAATTTTTTGATTAGCATAATTAGGGCTAACATATACGACAGTAAAAGCAAGATTCGAGGCTCCATACATAATGATAGTATGAACAAATTATCTATGTGCATAAACCACAAAACTTCCAAATTTGGATTCCAAAGCAACCAAATTCCTCCCACAAATCCTTTGGCCTCGACTAGGTAGGAAAAATCAAAATTCAGTTTACACACCACATCATTCACACTCCTTCCACTAATTCAAGGATCAAACAGAGTGATCAATTTGGGTTTATGGATGTTTATATAGTTGTGCAGAATAGGGATAAAATCAGTCCCTCTCGCCCCTTGGTGGTTCCAGAGCATAATCGACATAATAAAAATACAGAAGGTGATCGAGCATTCCTAAACCTGGGGAAGCTCCAAGCTTACAATGCATCCTGTGCCTTCACTGCCTTCCTGCGTGTGCGGTACCATCTCGCCACCATTACCCTTGTGTGAATCTTCATCCATCCGTACCACTACTTCGCTGGGATTTGGTGGTTTGGATGGTGGTATTGGGTGTTGTGTTTCGACGTTGACTCTACTGCCATCGATGTCCATGTTGCCAGTTGAGGGGTTTGCACTCATACCCCTAGGTCGGTCCCTTCCCGAAGAACTATCGCAGGTTATCTTAGTGTGGGAGCTCAGTCAGACAGCGACGTGTTTCTCTATGCCCTTGGGTAGTGTTTGTGCCAGTGTTGGACAAAGGAAGGTCAGTCCAATATTACTGGCAAATGGGTCTGCCATAATGCATGTTTCCTTTTGGGCCACCGACAGCCCCAGCATTCTATTCTTCATTTTATTATGTGGCCCAGAGGGACTAACCCGTATCCCCTGAGTCTGAGGTCGTGCCCCCATAGTGAAACCCGAAGGCACCCATGGGTCCAACCCAATGGAGGTTCCCGCACTATGTGAGGCTGATGGTTGGAAAATGGTGCCACCTATCTTGTCCAGGTCTATCAGTGCTGCATATTTAGAGCCACTCCTATGATGGAAATCTGATGAAAGATGTGAAACGGTCTTAGCTGAGGATCGGTGTTGATAACGGTTAGTTTTTCTTTGGACCTGAATCCATGGTCCGTATGCCTCGTGTGTTGCTTCTGCCAACTTCTTTGTTGGATCGCTGTATAGCCCAGTCACTGGCGTTGGAGTTGAGACATCCATAGGAGGTTAGGGTGTTGAAAGCTTTCCGAAGGATTTTTTCGGGTCATACAATTCCCTGAATCGTGTCCCATGATTCCATATTGGTAACATATTTAAGGCAGACCTTCATAGGCCACCATGAGAGTTTCCCCATCTAGCTCTATGCGCGAATGCATTGATACACTTAGCTATATACGATTACAATTTTGGTGAACTTTCCTCATTGCACGAGCATTGTGGTTTCTTTAAACTTGACTGTCTTACCAACTAGGTTTCCCAGACCATTGGGTATCATAAGGTGGTAACGAGAGATAGGTAAGTCAGGGAACCTTATCCATACCACCATCCATTTGATGTTGCCTTGCGCCGCCTGAAATTCAAGATACCATCATTGAGTCGAGAGGGCATGTTCGAGTATGATCTAAGGGCCATTGGTGAGGGCATTGAGAAAATCAGCTCTTTCTAGAAAATTCAATAAGCAGAACTCATGGTCTAGATCCACCACCTTCATGGGTCTAGTCAGTTTCCACATGGTTTTCAATCTAACACAGAGAAGCTTGTATCCCACCCATCATCTAATCAGTTTCACTAGGACAACGTTTTCCCATCTTTTATCCAGACGTGTTTTAAACGTTTGGGAAAGTTCAATACTTCCTCTTACGGGTCCTTGAACTGGGATTATATCTCCTTCCTCTATCTCAATTAGATCTTCTTTTAGCCATTTCAGTTCCAACACCCCTTCGTTCATGGTCTAGTCTCCAGTGATAGCAGCACTATAGGACATCTTCTCCCTTGGTGGAGGATCTTCCTCGTGACTTCGTAAACGAACTTTTTTAGCTTGATGGCCGTCATGAGCTTGCTCAAGAACAGCCGAGTTGATCGTTTCTATTTCAGAGCATTTTTTCATAGCTTTTGTTAATTGCATATTTTTTTAGGAAAAAGAAAGTGACATTTAGTACAATTTGTAATAAATATAAAATTTTAAAACAGCATGTTTTGATCATTTCCGATCCACAAAACCATGTTTTTATAAACAAGCCTTATGTCCCATACACGAAAAATGCTATCGACTGGTATGTTTTGTAGTTACCGTACTTTTCATCTCTTTAAGTTAAGAGTTCGCTATCATTAGTATCCACTCAATCCAAGAACAAACTAGGGCACAAAATATCTAAGCATGGTTTGGTTTTTATCAACTATTCTTGCCTTGATTGCAGTTTTCTTCTTCCTCAAGGCAACGCTAAGTATTGGCAAGAACACGCACACAAAATTGCCTCCTGGTCCAAGAGGGTTGCCGATAATTGGTAGCTTCCATTTGTTAGGCAAGAACCCTCACCAAAGTTTGCATGGATTGGCTCAAAAGTACGGCACCATCATGCATATGTGTTTAGGTTTGGATCCAACAATTGTCATATCTTTAATTGAAGCAGTTGAGCTGGTTCTGAAGACTTACGATCATTCTTTGCAAGCAAACCACCTTTTGAGGCGTCAAAGTACATATCCTACAACTAGAAGAGCTTTTTTTTGTGGTCTTTATGGCTCTTATTGGCGAAACATGCGCAAACTTTGCACTCTCAAGTTTCTTAACAGCCTTAAAGCAAATTCCTTAAAGTCATTGAGAAAACAAGTTCTTGACCTCATGGTTCAGTCTATCAAAGAGGCCTCTTACTGCAGGCATTTGGCCGTGAATCTTAGAACCAAAATCTACTCTCTTAGTGCTAATATGAGTTGCTTGATGGTTTTTGGGAAGAAATATTCAGACAATGAATTTGATGGGAGAGGGTTCAATGCTATTGTTCATGAGCTTGTAAAGCTCACAGGCACTCCTAACTTAGGAGATTATTTCCACAAATTGCATGGCTTGATCTTTAAGGCCTGAGAAAGTGCATGAAAGCTGTTGCCAAAGTGTTTGATGAGTTCTTTGAGAATGTCATAGAAGAACATATTAGGAATACAGATCAAAGTCGAACCAAGGACTTCATTAATGTCATGTTAGGTCTTATAGGATTCAAAGAAACTGAGTACCGTATAGACTGAGATAGCATCAAAGCTGTTATCTTGGTAAGCTTACATCCTTATGGAGCTACAAGTATTATATTCTCCATTTATGTTAAACGGTATGTCTATTATCAGAGAGAATTACTTCTTCTAATCAATATTTCCTGGTACAGGACATGCTTGCAACTTCAATGGATACTTCATCAATAGTAATGCAATGGGCACTATCAGAAATCATTAAGCACCAACATGTAATGAAGAAAGTTCAGAAAGAATTGGAAGAGAAGGTAGGCATGAATAGAATGGTGGAAGAATCAGACACAAAGAACCTTCAATACTTGAACATGATTATAAAGGAAACTTTCAGGCTTCACCAAGTTGGACCATTGCTAATTCCTCACTATTCAATGGAAGACTGTACTGTCAATGGCCTATTCATCCCCAAAAACTCACGAATTATGATAAACGTTTGGGCCATTGGATGCGACCTTAGTGTTTGGTCTGAACTAGACAAGTGCCTCCTTGAAAGGTTTGCCGGTAGTGACATAGATGTTCTTAGACATGACTTCCAACTTATACGATTTGGTTCAGGTTGAAGAGTGTGCCCTGGAATGCAACTGGGGCTCACCATAACCAGTTTAGTGCTTACACAGTTGCTCCATTGCTTTGATTGGGAGTTACTAGTAATGGATATCAAAGGTGGACTGATTATTGATTCACAATGGTAAAACATTTATACAGTGTAAGAATATTCTAGACTCTAGCTACATATGATAAGTGTGTAAGAATATTCTAGACTCTAGCTACATATGATAAGTATGGTTACAATAGATAAGTATAAAGATTATGGAGAAAATATCTCCATGACTAGAAATCAAGAGAGATTATCTCCAATATGCCCCCTCAAGTCAGACGGTCAAGTAGAGAGTCCAAGCTTGTCACGAAGAAGAAATTGAGGTCTCGAGAGTGGTTTAGTGAGAGTGTCAGCTAGCCGATCAGCAGAGGCAACATGAGTGACACGAAGACAGCCAAATTGAACCTATTCCCGAACATAGTGAAAGTCAATGGCGATATGCTTCATGCGGGATTGAAAAACTGGATTAGAACATAGGTAAGTGGCACCAATGTTGTCGCAGTAGATAACTGATGTGCTTGGAAAAGAAACACCAAGTTCTGTAAGAAGAGAACAAATCCATCGGACTTTGGCAGCAATGGATGCCATAGAGTGATATTCTGCCTAGTGGAGGAGTGAGCTACAGAAGTCTGCTTCCTGGAGCTTCAAGAAATAGGACTACCACCCAAATATACAAGAAAAGCACCAGTGGAAATCCAATCATCCTTATCTCCAGCCCAATCTGCATCAGTAAAGGCATAAAGAGATATGGGTGAATGCTTGCGTAGAAGAATGCCATGGTCCAATGTCCCACAGAGATAGCGAAGAAGACGCTTAACAGCAGCCCAATGAGTGGTGCTGGGATAATGCATAAACTGAGGAAGACAGTTCACGACAAAGGAAATATTTAGCCTTATCACTGTGAGATACTGGAGACTGCCCACAACTATACAATACTGAGTAACATCATCGAAGGTCGGATCAGAATCCAAGGTAAGTCGTTGATCAGAGGGCATGGGAGTGAGAACTGGTTTGGCATCAACCATATGAAGTCGAGACAGAAGATCCATAGTGTACTTGCGCTGGGATAAGAGAAGCCCCTGCGAATGTGGGACAACTTCAACCCCCAAAAAATATGATAGAGCCCCAAGATCTTTAAGAGAGAATCTAGTAGCAAGAACATCAATAAACTGCTGGACTACCAAGGAATCATTGCCTGTCATAATAATGTCATCAACATAGACAAGAAGATAAAGAACAACACCACAGTAATTGTAGATAAATAAAGATGTATACATCTGGAGTTGTGAAACCTTTGTAAGAGAAGAAAGGTATGCAGCCCAGAGCACTATGTACGAGGGCTTGTTTGAGCCCATAGATGACTTTATGAAGCCTGCAAACATAATCCGGATGATCAGTGCGTGTCAGCGAATCCTAGAGGTTGGACCATGTATACATCTTCAATCAAATGACCCTGCAAAAAGGCATTATTAACATCAAGTTGTCAGAGAGACCAGCCACGGCTCACAGCAAGAGTAAGAACAAGCTGAATGGTAGTAGGCTTGATAACCGGACTGAAAGTCTCATGATAGTCAATGCTAGGAAGCTAATGGAAACCCTTAGTAACGAGACGAGCCTTATATCTGTCAATAGATCCATTAGAATTATGCTTGATGCGAAAAAGCCATTTACACCTGACAACATTTTGCGCAGTAGATGGTGGAATCAATTCCGTAGTCCTATTGCGGACTATAGCATCAAACTCTTCAGACATAGCACGCCGCCACTTAGGGTCTTTAAAGCCTGAGTCACATTAGTAGGTTCAAAAGAAGAAGAAGAGTGAGTCTGAGTAACTAAAGAAAATTTCAGATTGGGCCTCCGAATGTTATTTTTACCTCGAGTTACCATAGGATGAGTATTTTACGGAAGAGGAGGGGTAGAGTCAGAGAAGGAAGGCAGATCAGAGTTTGGCTCAGTTGGTGATGAGGACTGCACTGGAGCTGGAGCGGGACCACTGGATGCCAGAGATGAAGATGGAGGTAGAGTTTTCTGAACTGTGAAAAATGGAGGATTGGAAGTAGCAGGGGAAGTCAAGTTTGATGGCTGAGAGGAAGGAAGAGGAGAGCTAAAAAGGAAAATTTCGTTAACAAACTGAACATGGCAAGAGACATAGATGCGAGAGATGGTGCGATCAAGACATAGATAACCACTTTGAGTGAGAGAATATCCAAGGAAAACACATGGAATAGAGCAGGGATCAAGTTTATGGGAGGTATAGGGTCGAAGCTAGGGATAAAAGAGGCATTCAAAGATGTGGAGTATGGCATAATTGGGGGGGTTGCCAAAAAGGCATTGAAAGGGTGAGAGCATTTGTAGGGTAGGTGTCGGCATCTGATTGATGAGGTAAACAACAGTGGCGAAAGCATAAGGCCAGTAGGTGCGGGGAATAGAGGCATGAGTGAGTAAAGAGAAACCTTTCAATGATGTGATGATGACGCCTTTCGGAGTAACCGTTGTATTCAGGGGTATGGGGTGGGGTGGTGAGATGTGTGATTCCATGTGTGGCAAGGAAGGGGGCAAGGGCAATGTATTCCCCACTATTATCAAAGTAGAGACATTTTATATGAGCGCCAAAGAAATTTTCAACCTACGCTTTGAAGCGAGGAAAAACTTTAGAAACTTGTGATTTGCGGTGTAGTGGGTATAGCCATATGTATTTTGTGAAATGGTCAATAAAAAGAATACAATACTTAAAATTTTCATTTGAAACAATAGGTGAAGTCCAAACATCAGAGTAAATGTATTCTAGTGGTCTAGATGACATAATTGTCGACTCAGAAAAGGGGAGCTTATGGCTCTTATTATAACTGCATGCATCGCAGATATTATTGGAATGTAAACTAGAAACAGATAATTTAAAGGAAGAGATAATGTGCTTGGAGAGAGGAAAGGCAGGATGACCTAGACGATGGTGCTAATCAGCGAGACTTGTTTTGATGATGGAGAAACAAAGGACAGGTTGCAAAGATGGGAGTGAGGCGGGCAGCTCATAAAGCCCCTGGTTAGTTGGTCCCGTTAGGAGAATAGCTCCTGTGCTGAGATCCTTTACAAAAAAGTCAGACGAAAAAATTCAACAGATATGTTATTAGTAGAACATAGTTTAGAGATTAAAATTAAATTCTTTTGCATATTGGGGACACAATAAATAGGAGATAAATGTAAAGGAGTGGAAGTGCTGGGAAGAGATGTAGAACCAGTGTAACTAATAGCCAAGGACGTGCCATCTCCAAGAACAACCTCATCATTGGCAGTATATGGCGATTGGAGAGATAGGTTTGCTAGATCTGAAGCAATGTGGTGTGATGCCCCGGAGTCGAGCAACCATGAATTAGTGGGAGACTGGCCGACTGTTGCCATGTGAGCCTGAGGTTGCTGCCAAGGAGGTGTAGGCCTTGGCTGCCAAGCTGCTGTAGGCGGAGGCTACCAAGGTGTATACTGTGATGTTGCGGGTGACTACTAGGCAGGTGCACACAGGCTGGAAGAGTTCTGCTGGGGAATGACTTGTTGGACGATCTAGCCGTACTGCGAGCATTGGGCAATGCGGTGTCCCTGAACACCGCAGCCTTGACAAGTTCCCAGAAATGGATGGGGCACACGAAAGGGACGAGTCGACTGACTGTTCGACTATGCAGGCGTTTGATGTGGTAGAGGCGACACAAGCGGATGGGGGGCAGAATTGCGGGGACCTCGAGGCCGATGTTAGGCAGCAGTGGCATGAGCTGTAACCGGAAGACTGGGCAATGGTGTAGCCAAAGTGGATCTGACAATCAGTTCACGATTAATTAATTTTTTGTGAAGTTCATCGAATGTGATAAGAGTGCCTCGTGCATTCACTACCTCTACAATTGATTTATAAGCAGGACCAAGGCCCTCCAAGATTCAATTGATTAAATCTTCGTCGTCCATGGGCTTGCCTAGCAAAGCAAGATGATCTGCCCGTGATTTGATGAATTGAATGTATTTTGAGACACCTTTGGATCC
The DNA here is from genome assembly GCA_027563915.1 of Erythroxylum rotundifolium. Lineage (NCBI taxonomy): Eukaryota > Viridiplantae > Streptophyta > Magnoliopsida > Malpighiales > Erythroxylaceae > Erythroxylum > Erythroxylum rotundifolium. Next base: position 8,105 of record JAOSBO010200821.1, on the reverse strand, counting down.
CTGAATAGCCGTTTTGATCTGTGTTTTGATTTGTTTTACATGACCTTTACTAGGTTTAGCATAGGTATCATGTAATAGCAGCCATGCATCACTAGTGAAGCAGCGAAGAAACAACGGACGTTAGAGTGCCCAGAAGTGCACCAAAGATCAAGTGATCTTTGTGTTTCCAGCTTTTATATGCCGGATTTGCAGTGACAGAGCCATCAGCAGCTGTGATGAACTCTAGCAGTTGAATAGATGATCCATCAAGAAAGACATGAAGGCCATAACCACGCATTATAGTGAAGAACTGTTGTTGCCAAGACAGATAATTTGAGAGGGTTAATTTGATTGTTGTATGGTGTGCAAAGTTGGGAACAATGAGAGAGTGTTGTGGATCTGCCATGTTGCGAATGACTTTCGATTCGTTAGAAAACACAGACATGGTGGCTGTGACTTAGTGAGAAGTCACAAAGAAGAAGAAGCAGGAAAAAAAACTAGGATAGTTTAGGGTTTCCGGTGAACCAAGCTCGTGATACCATAATGGATATCAAAGGTGGATTGATTATTGATTCACAATGGTAAAACATTTATACAGTGTAAGAATATTCTAGACTCTAGCTACATATGATAAGTATGGTTACAATAGATAAAAACAAAGATTACGGAGAGAATATCTCCATGACTAGAAATTAGGAGAGATTATCTCCAATAACCAGACGGTGTTTTACCAGTTGAATTGGACATGAGTGAGGAGTTTGGTCTTGTGGTTCAAAGGATCAAGCCTCTGCATGCAATGCCTACATATTGCCTTCACATTTGATCAATAATCAAAGTTATGTTGTGTTGATGTGTGTGTGTGGATACTATTAGTTGATTTCCAATGTGTAGCTTATATTACATGTTAAGCCGTGATTAAGGTGTTAATATCAATATTATACTGCTGTAAGTAAATTGGACTTTTAAAATAATGCAACAATTTTAGAGGAGTCCTTAAATAGTCAAATCTTAATTAGTTAAAGTGATTTAAGAGTAGATCATTTTAACCTAAATATGCTTAGACCAAACTATTTAGAAGTACTTAGAAAGAATTACCTATAAATAAAGACATATTGATTAACTTTTTGTCATTTAAATTATGTTTATCTTTGTATTCTAATATTAAATGACCTTAAATTTGTGAATCTAGAATTTTTAATTGATTATATATATAATTACTCTTGCACTATTTTATTTTATTTAAGAGGTAAAGATAAAATTTCTATAAGAAGAATGCAAGTTCTTAAAGTCCAAAAATAATTGTATATAATAAAGTGAAAAAGAATATTTGGTAAGTGAAAGTGGACATGGTCATGGGACAAGCTCATAGATGTGCATGAAGACAAAGGGGAGGAAGAGTTAGCAAGACTATTCTACTGACAATCCACCTCAAATTCTTAATATGATCAATGAAAGGCAAGAGGAAGAGAAAGAGAGAATTTTGACAAAAATAATATATGAAAAAATGATAAATGTTTTTATTGTGCTGCTCGAAGCTTCGTTTATTTCCCATAGCTAAAAATTATAAACGAAAATTTCAAAAATCTTAGAAAAAAAGGATTAGTTACAAAATGCTTTTATAGCTAAAAAAACTACAAATATGTAGCTAAATATCGAGTATAAATCTATGTTGGACTAGAAAAAATAGGCACCAAATGATTGACAATGAAATAAAAATGTAGCAAATAATTTTTGGCTACATTTTACGCCTTTGTAGGTTATGCAATGTTTTTTTTTTATTTTTGTAGTGATATATTATTTGCTGCTATTATTTCATAAATAAAAAATTTTAATTATGTTTTTCATATTCATACGTAAAGATTTTTAACTACAAATCTGTAAAAACGTTGCTAAATATTATTTGCATCTTTTTTGTAATCCATGATATTGAGCAATATTTAATGTTTTCGTATATAATGTGTCAACATGCTTTTTATTGAGAATTATTTGGTTTTTATTATAAAATTAAATTGTAAAAATATCATTAATTCAAAAATTTTGAACATTCCTAGACATGTCAAAAGGGCCTGGTCCGGCGTTACTTCCAAAACGACGTCGTTTTGGAAGCTTTTCTTTAAAACAAATGCTTGGCCCGCCTGTAGTTAGTCAGGCCATAGCCAGGGTCAAGCCACGAGCCGAACCATCCCGACCCATCGGGCCATGGGTAGGGCCATCGGCTATCATGACCCGAGATCGGGCTGGGCCAGGCTAGGACATCTTTAAACATTCTATATATAAAGTTAAATGGTACTGCTGTCTCCTGTAACCAAATTCAAAAGAAATCACTTTCGTTAATACAATTTAATGTAGTAGTGGTAAGTGGATATCGTTCCCACGAGGAATCTTAACGGTAAAGAGTTTACGAGTTTGAAAAAAATTAAATAAAAAAGGGGGGTTTAAATTGTGAGTTAAATAGAATTTAAATGGAATACGAAATTGAAAAATAACAAATAGCAAAACAATGATAATATAACAATCAATAAGAAAAAATCTTGGCTTCTGATCTCCTTCATTATTGAACTTGCATTGATCATCGACACTAAAAGTAACCAATTTAACAGTTAAGCATTCGTCGTGGTAAATTTATTTACCTATTTTCTCTTATGTTTAGTTAACCAAAACATGTATTTGAATTAACCCTTATTAATCAATAACCTAGATATGATCTCAGATTTAATTAATTAATAGCTTTACAAATCAAGAAAATCAACGAACAAGACAACATACATACGATGTATATTTAACCTAGACAATTATTTTTCCTAGAATTATGTCCCTAACGTAGTAGACAAAAATCCTAGTTGCAACTTTTGATTAAAAGAATTGAACGTCAACCTGTTTAATCTAACAATTGATTGAATAAAATCACAAACTAGTTGCACACCTTGCCATAAAATCAAACAATCAAATAATGACCCAGAAAAATAATTAATACTTGACTGATAAATCAATTGAAACAAAGAATAAAAGTCTTACAACATTCAGAGTTCAATAACTAGGATTCCATAAACCAAGAAAAAGATTTAGTTACTCATAATGGAATTGAAAATAAAAGAAATAGCAATACACATTGTCTCCATCCCAGGTCTTTATAGAACTTCTGAAAACATGTAGAAAAATATTGCCAAAAAAAAACTATAGCTATCGAAAGCAAGAAGAAAAGATGAAAACTACTCCTAAAGGTGGCTATTGAAAAAGCAAATAAAAACACTGCAGAAAATAAAAGCTTAACGATGACTGTCGAAAAGCAAGAAGAAAGACTATAGAAATTGAAAAACTACTCCTAAGGTCTGCGTGAACAGTGTACATGAGCAATTTACGTGACACTTTTTATGCCTTTTTCCCTCTCTTTTCTTCCCTTCTTGTAATCTTTTACAGATAATCGTTATCCCATTGCAAGTTGCAGATCCCGTTGATAAGATAGCAGTCTAATCTTTAAAGATTGTGAAAATTTCGAATTTGAACTTTGAAACAAAATCTGCAGAATCTGTTCCCATCCTTGCACGTGGCCACATCTAGTCACTAAATTGCTGCCAAACTGGAATTTTCGGGTTTCTTTGTTTATTTTGCGTCTTTTAAACTTAATTTCATCTCCCAAGTGTTGGAAATCATCTGAAAACAATTATGACACAAATCCATCAATTTTTGACTAATAATTCCAACATATGAGAGAGATTTACAAATCAAATTAGTGCAAAATGACAACTTAACATCAAATTATATAAATATCATCAAATTGTATCATTAAAAGTAATATAACACTAAAAAATGACCATATTGATAAAGTAAACACGCGTAAGAAGAATTGAATTGTATGTGACCAAAAAATTTTGCAAGTTACTACAACTCGTGTCAAAGATAAGAACCTGCTATTTTAATAGAAAGATATGTAAATAAAAGAAGCCTTTTAAACTTTAAAAAAACAAAAGGAGCCTATTATCATTCAAAACAAAAGGAGTCTGTTAACGTTTAAAAAATGAAAGGAACCTGTTAACTTTCAAAACGAAAGGAGCTTGTTATTTTTGACAACGAAAGGAGTTTGTTAATGTTTAAAAAGGAAACAAGTATGTTAAAAAGAAACTGTTAAGATATATTATATATATCTTTTATTTAGTTTTGACATTTTAATTGGACATATAAAATCTTAATTGTAGTGGGATTTAAAAATTGTGGTTGTCACAATTGTGTTTGTAAAAGAATTCTACACTACATTGGAGTCTATCACTATGGTGATATTGGAATTTAATTACTGTTGGATTTGTGGATTTTGTGGATTGATGAAATTAAAAGTATGAGGTTGTTGCATGTTTGAATTGAAGTGTGCATATCTTGTACCTACAGCTAAAGTCAATTGATTAGGAAATCAACACAATAGCTGGGGTGTGCGGTAACGGTGTTGAGGTGAGCGTCCAGCAGCTGGAGTGTGCGACGCTTAGAGTTCACGTGTGTGTGTGGCATTGAAGAAACGTGAATTGTGATGGTCAATATAGAAACACATACAGCTGTAACATGATATGCTAAGTGAGCTTGTTTTTTGTTTTGGGACAAGGATTAAGTAAATTGGTTTTACGTAGATTACGTTGAACATAGAGATTGTGTGGGTATATAAGTCTATGTACGTGAGCTGATGGTGTTTTGGGTGTCTTTATTATGAGAGTTGCATGTATCTCTATAATGGAAAAAAGTAAATCAGAGAGTATTGCGTAAATGGTGAAGTTAGCGTAGATGGTGAAAGTTTTGGAGTGACTAAGTGCAGATCGTATTTTGTGAATAGCCGAAGGTGTGTGGATGATTTTTCGTTGGTTTGAAAAGATTAACAAGATGATTTGATGCTGTTGAAAAATCCATCCTTCTGCTGCATTCTTTATTGAACTTTTGGAGTTACTTACGGCTCGACAGTTCTTTTGGCCAAGAGACTCACGACTTTGCAGTGATTTTGTGGGGTGTTTGCTTAAGCTGGACGTTTACCTTTATGGAGTGGCTCTTGGGTGGACTACTTTGCATGTTGCCTGCAACCATTGCTGTGGATTGCGTGTTATGTGTTCAGTCGTGATTTGATTATTAATTCTGCATGAATCAGCCCATTGTTGTTGCGACCACTTCCAGATCTATTACAGAGGAGCTAAACCGATTGGGAAGTTGTCTTCTCTTTTATCTCAAGTGTATTATTGTTTTGTTCTTAGTTAATTGATCACTTGAGTTATTTGTTTATTGTTCTTTCGTTAAAAGATTGATTGAGAAAATCCTCTATTGAGGTTAACACAAGTCGGTCGTGTTATCGGGTGTGAAAATCTTTCACGGGAAGTGAGGTTGAGAGATAGTGTCAAGAGTTGAGTGGTGTTGGCTCAGTAAAGCCTTGGGTAAATCTATTGAACTTCAGTGAAAGTGATTAAGCTGGATGATGGCTCGTAGACATAGGCAAGGAGTGTCGAACTGCGTCAACAAATTTCTGGTGTTTTTATTATTTTGTTTTTGCTTGGTTTTCTTTTGCTTGTGTCAAAGAAGTTTACGGAAGGTTTGCGAAACAGTTAACACTTTTGGTCTTTCAGAAACCTCTTGCAATATTAAAACAGTAGAAGCCTATTATAAATTTCAAGGAGCCTTTTGCAAATTTAAAACACAAACACTATAATGTGAAATTTAAAAGTTAAGAAGAGAGAAAGAATGACACAATCAATTTATGCTGGTTCGACTTATAACGGATCCTACGTGCAGTCTCTAAGTATCTAACTTGAGTAATTCACTATAAAATTTCAAGTAATAAATTTTGATGAGTCTTTCCAAGCTAATAAGTACATTTTTTCAAGGTTTTTCAACTTTTCACACTCATAGTATTTAACAAGTCTCTACAAGCTTTCAACAAAAATGTATAAAGGGTTTACTCAATGTAAGCTTCAAGAAATAATAGTCTCTCTCCATAGAGTGTTTGTTCTTTCTAAGACACAAGGAGTTCGATAAAGATATAACTTTCGAAAATGTTGATGCTGCTGAAATATTTCAAAATTCGTTTGTAGATGCAATGACTCTTCCTTAAGTAGATTATTTCTTCGACTAGCTGTTGCTTTATTTCTATTATAAGTTGACTTTGTATCTAACCAATCTTTGATATCATTTCTGCTAGAATCTTCCAATATTCAAACGTTAAAAGAAAAGTTTTGACAAAAATATCAGAGCTAATTGTTCGAATTATGTGATTAGCAAGATCCTTAAAGATATTGTGGAAATATTTCTATTAAGGTTAGTTCATTAAGAAGGCTTCTGCAAAAAAGAAAGTATTTATCCTATGATATCATTTCCTTTTAAGAATTGTATCATTACCTATACAAGGAAATAAATCCAATTTAAATTTTGAAATATTATAAAGTTATCATCAAATCATTATTAATATGTGAAATCAATACAAAGAAAATTTTACAAATTAGAATATGTTTGGACATACCGGTAAAGATGCTCAAATTGCAAAAACATTTGAGCATAACTCAAACAACTAGTAAGTGTTCTCCAAATCTATAAACCTACAACAAATTAATAAATTTGGTTAAAATTTTGTAAGTGAAACTCTCTAACTGAAATTTCTTTATAAGAGGAAAATGAGCAAAGAATTCTTGTGAATCCTAGTATCATTATTAAATTGCTTAAAAACTCGCAATTCCACGATTACATAAATTTTGCACAAGCTTTAAAAGAGGATTTTTTTAAAGTTGTTCTAACACATTTAGTTATGCACCTAATTCTTACATAATTACTATTCTTTTTATTACACTCAATACTTCTAGTTTGAAATCAAAATCTCTCCATGTTTTATGCCATTCATATCATATTATATATTTCCTTTCCTAACTTTTTACCGGTGATTACATAATTATTTAATAAGTCAAATTTCGCATATAAAATTGCAAGATGTTCTACACTTACTTTTAACATGGTCCACGAAATAACTTTGAGACAGCTGATTTTGACCATAAAGCAATTTAATTTCTATTAAACTGAAAAAAGGAACCATTTGCAAGGAATATCATAAGGAGACATTTATGTACGAGACTGATGGTTGCCAAAGGCAATAAGAATATTGTTTTCTATGCCAATAAAGGTTGTCGCAATAAGGACTCCGAGAAGAGGGGGAAACACAGAAGAAGCTTCCGTTATTGACTTGACTTAATTGAGCATATGACCAGAATTAAATTTCGAACAGTCTTTAATTTTTGAAATCAGCCCACTTAAAGTTTTTTTCTGCATACATGACAATGATCATGTTGTTCAACACGAAGTAAGCAAATGCAACGTTCGACACAAATTGGAGACCTCGTAGCAGAAAGATAAAAGGAAAAGAAAATTGAACAATAGGCACTCCAACAACACTACTCTATATGAATATTGGAGCATATGATTTGCATTAACCTGAGCAATATATCTAAAAGAAATTAAATTGAGGAAATTTCCTAAAAAGAAAAATAATACACTTGCATAAGTGAAGTCTTTTGATTAAGTCGACAACTTGCTTCGATGTACAAAACTATCGCAAGTGACATAGAAAAGAGGAACTCACCAACTCTCCAGGGCTGGAACTGTTTTGATAGGTTTCAAAAGAATCTTGCTACTTTTTCCCCTCATTTTCGAACACTGAATGTCTTTCTCTCTGCACAATGATATCCATATAAAAGTTGAGCTTTAGTAAACCATTGAAATGTGAAAAATAAAATAATTAAAAACAACACTTGTATTTTAAAATGTTAGAGAAACAAGAATAGGAACACACTTCTGTATGACCTAATTTGAGTGTATCTCACTCAGTGGTTAGTTCATGTAATTTATTGTCTTTGATCGAATATGAACACACCGGATATTTTACTATTTCTGCCTGCATGTAGACACAAGCATGTGATACACTTGTTTTCTATGTTGTATCTTATTGTTTCTATCTATATACATCAAGACGAGTCCTGACACGTCCTTGTTTCAAGTAACGTCCAAAAATCTCCCGGCACATGAACACACTTACGTATTTACCTCTATTAGTAGAATGAACATAAGAAAGAATTAGAGAATTTGTTGTCTCAATATTACATTGATGCTTCGGCTATTTGTAC
>JAOSBO010200788.1:0-18186 GCA_027563915.1 Erythroxylum rotundifolium | reverse complement strand
TTTAGATTTTATTAGTAAATAAAATCTAAATTTTAATTTCTCATTGCATGCATGCTTCATCAATTAAGTAATCAATTATAATTTATGCAATATGTTGATCCACATTTGTATTATATATATACGAAACAGTCCAAAATCTGCCCCAACAATTCGCGTCATATAGATCGACCAAACTTTCCATCCCTAGTTCCGGATGAAATATAAGAACGAAACAAAACAATCCCCAAATCCGTTAGTAATCTACGACTATCTTTTGGATGGAAATTTTACAACGGAAACTGGGACGGAATTTTCTATTGGGGTTGATCTAGGGACGGATTTTAAGGGATGGAATCTGTCGGTTGGGTTTTGTGTGGTTGATGAACTTTTGGTTATTTGTTGCTCTTAATTAGTAATAATTGTTGTGATAATTAAGGAATTTAAGGATTTGGGGTTTTAATTATATTTTTCTATGTTGATTTGTGAGGTAATAAAATCTAAATTTTGATTTCTCATTGTATGCATGCTTCCTCAATTAAGTAATCAATTGTAATTTTTGCAATATGTTTATCCACATTTGTATTATATATATACAAAACCGTCCTAACGTTTCGCACCATATACACTGACCAAACATTCTGTCCCTTAATCCCTTGCAAAGTTTGGCGCCATAGGGCACGAAGTAATGTTTGCCATAATTTGTCCCTAATTTCGGACGAAATATAAGAACGAAACAAAATGATGATCAATTCCATTAGTAATCTGCGACTGTTTTTTGGATGGAAATTTTGCAACAGAAATTGGAACGGATTTTTGTATTGGGACGGATCTAGGGACGAAATTCTAGGGACAAAATCTTTCGGTCCCAATTATCGGATGGAATTTTAACCAAATTTTGGTGGAATGTTTTCGTCCCTAAAATCGTGACAATTGTGTCTGGACCAACTTTTCAGTACGTTAAAACGTTGAAATTTTCGAGCATTTAGTCCGTTTGTAAATTGGTCGCTATTTTGGTTCCTAAATTTGTCCTAATTTTTTATATTTTCTTTTTCCCACTTCTGCTGCTATTAATACGGTGCATTTTTATTTGGCCCTTTTATTTGTTCTTAGAGGTCGAGAATCTTGAACTCTGTTTTGCTTCTTTTTTAGAAAGGTTGTGAAATTCTTGAGAGTTTCTCTTAAAGGTGGAGTTGCTTTGTTTGGATTCATGAAACTAGCCATCACAAGTGTTTAAAGTTATTGGAAGCTAGCATCACAAGCTCATTAAGGTAATTTCTTTTTAAAATTAGATGTTCCCCTCTCATAATAATAGGCATCTTTATATTTCAGGTATAACAATAGAAATTTTTTGGTGATTTATGGTTTGGGTTTTGTGTGGTTGATGAACACTTGGTTATTTATTGCTCTTAATTAGTAATAATTGTTGTGATAATTTAGGAATTTAAGGATTTGGGGTTTCAATTTTATTTTCTGTGTTAATTTGTGATGAAAGTGCATTTTATATTTTATTAGTAAATAAAATCTAAAATTTAATTTTTCATTGCATGCATGCTTCCTCAATTAAGTAATCAATTCTAATTTATGCAATATGTTGATCCACTTCTGTATTGTATATATGAAAAACTATCCCAAAATCTGTCCCAACTTTTCGCGCCATATACACCGACCAAACTTTTCGTACCTAAATCCGTTCCAAAGTTTGGCGCCATCGGGTGCAAAGTAAAGTTCACCATAATCCGTCCCTATTCCCGGATGAAATATAAGAGTGAAAAAAACAATTCCCAAATCCTTTAGTAATCCGCCACTATTTTTTGGATGGAAATTTTGCAATGGAAATTTGAACGGATTTTTTTATTGGGATGGATCTAGGGACGTATTTTTAAGAACAGAATCTTTCGGTCCCAAATATTGGTCAAAATTTGTAACCAAATTCTAGTGGAATGTTTTCTGTCCTTAAAATCGTGACAATGGTGTCGGGACTAACTTTTCCATCCGTAAATCCGTCAAAATTTTTGAGCGTTTAGTCCATCCGTAAATCAGTGCATTTTTTTGCCTCTTTTATTTATTTTGAGAGGTTGAGAATCTGGCGCTCTATTTGGCTTCTTCTTTAGAAAGGTTCTGAAATTCTTTAGAGTTTCTCTTAAAGGTGGAGTTGGTTTGTTTTTATTCATGAAACTAGCCATCACAGGTGTTTGAAGGTATTGGAACCTGGGCATTACAAGCTCATTAAGGTAATTTCTTTTGCCAATTAGATGTTCCCCCCTCATAATAATAGGCATCTTTATATTTTAGGTATAACAATGGAAAATTTTTGGTGATTTATGGTTTGGGTTTTGTGTGGTTGATGAACATTTGGTTATTTATTGCTCTTAATTAGTAAAAAATTTTTGTCATAATTTAGGTATTTAAGGATTTGGGGTTTTAATTATATTTTTCTAAATAGATTTGTGATGAAAGTGCATTTTAGATTTTTTTAGTAAATAAAATCTAAATTTTAATTTCACACAACATGCATTCTCCCTCAATTAAGTAATCAATTCTAATTTTTTCTATATGTTGATCCACACTTGTATTATATATATAGAAAACCATCCCAACATTTCGAGCAATATACACCGACCCAACTTTCCATCCCTAAATGCGTTGCAAAGTTTGGCGCCATCGGGCATGAAAAAAAGTTCGCCATAATCCGTCCCTAATTCCAGACGAAATATAGGAACGAAACAAAATGGTACCCAAAGCCGTTAGTAATCTGTGACTATTTTTTGGACAAAAATTTTGCAGCAGAAATAGGGATGGATTTTTCGATTAGGATGGATCTAGGGATGGATTTTTAGGGACGGAATCTTTCAGTCCCAAATATCATATGGAATTTGTAAAAAAATTCTGGTGAAATGTTTTCCGTCCCTAAATCCGTTGCAAAGTCTAGCGCATCGGGTGCGAAGTAAAGTTTTCCATAATCCATTAGTAATCTGCTACTATTTTCTGATGGAAATTTTGCAACGGAAATTGGGATGGATTTTTCTATTGGGATGGATTTTTAGGGACAGAATCTTTCGGCCCCAAATATAGGACAAATTTTGTAACCAAATTCTAGTGGAATGTTTTTAATCCTTAAAATGGTGACAATGGTGTTGGGACCAACTTTTCCATCAGTAAATTTGTTGAAATTTTTGAGCGTTTAGTCCGTCCTTAAATCGGTCGCTATTAATGTTCCTTAATTCGTCCCAATTTCTGTTCCTTTCTTTTTACCACTTCTGCTGCTATTAAAACGGTGCATTTTTGTTTAGACCCTTTTATTTATTTCGAGAGGTTGCGAATCTGTCTATTTGGTTGCTCTGTTTTGGTTCTTCTTCAGAAAGGTTGGGAAATTTTTGAGAGTTTCTGTTAATGGTGGAGTTGCTTTATTTTGATTCACGAAACTAGCCATCACCAGTGTTTGAAGGTATTGGAAGCTTTGCATCACAAGCTCATTAAGGTAATTTCTTTTGCCAATTAGATGTTCCCCTCTCATAATAATAGACATCTTTATATTTCAGATATAACAATGGAAAATTGTTGGTGATTTATGGTTTGGGTTTTGTGTGGTTGATAAACATTTGGTTATTTTTTGCTCTTAATTAGTAAATTTTTTTGGATAATTTAGGAATTTAAAGATTTGGGGTTTTAATTATATTTTTCTGTGTTGATTTGTGGTGAAAGTGCATTTTAGATTTTATTAGCAAATAAAATCTAAATTTCAATTTCTCATTTCATGCACGCTTCCTCAATTATTTAATCAATTCTAATTTATGCAATATGTTGACCCACATTTGTATTATATATAGATAGTACCGTCCCAAAATCTGTCCCAACATTTTGTGCCATATACACCTACAAAACTTTTCGTCCCAAAATCCGTTGCAAATTTTGGAGCCATCGGCGCGAAGTAAAGTTCCCCATAACCCGTCCCTAATTCCAGACGAAATATAAGAACAGAACAAAACAATCCCCAAATCCATTAGTAATCTATGACTGTTTTGCAATGGAAATTGGGCAGATTTTCCTATAGGGACGAATTTTTAGGTGCAAAATCTTTCCGTCCCAAATATTGGATGGAGTTTGTAAACAAATTCCAGCGGAATGTTTTCCGTCCCAAAAATCGTGACAATGGTGTTGGGACCAACTTTTTCGTCCATAAATCCGTTGAAATTTTCAAGCATTTAGTTTGTCCTTAAATCGGTCGCTATTTTGGTTCCTAAATCCGTCCCAATTTTTGTTGCTTTCTTTTTCCCACTTCTGCTGCAATGAAAACGGTACGTTTTTTGTTTAGCCCCTTTTATTTATTATGAGAGGTCAAGAATCTGTCTGTTTGGGTGCTCTGTTTGGCTTCTTCTTCAGAAAGGTTGGGAAATTTATGAGAGTTTCTCTTAATGGTGGAGTTGCTTTATTTTGATTCATGAAACTAGCCATCACAAGTGTTTGAAGGTACTGGAAGCAAGGTATTACAAGCTCATTAAGGTAATTTCATTTGCCAATTAGATGCTCCCCTTTCATAATAATGCACATCTTTATATCTTAGGTATAACAATGGAAAATTTTTGGTGATTCATGGTTTGGGTTTTGTGTCATTGATGAACTTTTGGTTATTTGTTGCTCTTAATTAGTAATTATTTTTGTGGTAATTTAGGAATTTAAGGATTTGGGTTTTAATTATATTTTTCTGTGCTGATTTGTGATGAAAGTGCATATTAGATTTTTTTAGTAAATAAAATCTAAATTTAATTTCTCATTGCATGGATGCTTCCCTAATTAAGTAATCAATTTTAATTTATGCAATATGTTGATCTACATTTTTATTATATATATACAAAACCGTCCCAACATTTCGCGCCACATACATTGACCAAACTTTCCGTCCCTAAATCAGTTGCAAAGTTTGGCGCCATCGGGCGCTAAGTAAAGTTCGCTGTAATTTGTCCCTAATTTTGGACGAAATATAAGAACAAAACAAAGCGTTCCCCAAATCTGCTAGTAATCTGCAAATATTTTTTGAGATAAAATTTTCAACGAAAATTGAGACGGATTTTTCTATTGGGGCGGATCTATGGATGGATTTTTAGGGACGGAATCTTTCTGTCGCAAATATCATATGGAATTTGTAACCAAATTCTAGTGGAATGTTTTCCGTCCCTAAAATCTTGACAATGTTGCCAGGATCAACTTTTTCGTTCGTAAATCCGTTGAAATTTTTGAGCATTTAATCCGTCTTTAAATCAGTCGCTATTTTGGTTCCTAAATCCATCCCAATTTCCATTCCTTTCTTTTTCCCACTTCTGCTGCTATTAAAACGGTGCGTTTTTTTCCCCTTTTACTTATTCTGAGAGGGTGAGAATCTGGTGCTCTATTTTGCTTCTTCTTCAGAAAGGTTGTGAAATTCTTAAGAGTTTCTCCTAAAGGTAGAGTTACTTTGTTTTGATTCATAAAACTAGCCATCACAAGTGTTTGAGGTATTGAAAGCTAGGCATCACTAGCTCATTAAGGTAATTTCTTTTGCAAATTAGATGTTACCCTCTCATAATAATAGACATCTTTATATTTTAGCTATAACAATAGAAAATTTTTGCTGATTTATGGTTTGGGTTTTGTGTGGTTTATGAACATTTGGTTATTTGTTGCTCTTAATTAGTAATAATTGTTGTAATAATTTAGGAATTTAAGGATTTGGGGTTTTAATAATAATTTTCTGTGTTGATTTGTGATGAAAGTGAATTTTATATTTTTTTAGTAAATAAAATCTAAATTTTAATTTCTCATTGCATGCATGCTTCCTCAATTAAGTAATCAATTCCAATTTATGCAATATGTTGATCCACATTTGTACTATACATATACAAAATTGTCCTAAAATTTGTCCCAACATTTCACACCATATACACTGACTAAACTTTCTGTCCCTAAATCCACTGAAAAGTTCAGTGCCATCGGGCGTGAACTAAAGTTCGCCATAATCTGTCCCTAATTCTAAACAAAGTATAAGAACGAAACAAAATGATCCCAAAATTCTTTAGTAATCTGTGACTTTTTTTGGAATGAAATTTTGCAACAAAAATTGCGATGGATTTTTCTATTGGGACGAATCTGGGGACAGATTTTTAAGGACGAAATCTTTCCGTCCCAAATATCGGACGAAATTTGTAACCAAATTCTGGTGGAATGTTTTCCGTCCTTAAAATCGTGAAAATTGTGTCCTTTTCCATTCGTTAAATCCATTGTAATTTTCGAGCATTTATTCTGTCCTTAAGGCAGTCACTATTCTAGTTCCTAAATCCATCCCAATTTCTGTTCCTTTCTTTTTCACACTTCTGCTGCTATTAAAATGGCGAGTTTTCTTTCGGCCCCTTTTATTTATTCTGAGAGGTCGAGAATATGTCTATTTGGGTGCCCTGTTTTGCTTCTTCTTCAGAAAGGTTGTGAAATTCTTGAGGGTTTCTCTTCAAGGTGGAGTTGCTTTGTTTTGATTCATGAAACTAGTCATCGCAAGTGTTTGAAGGTATTGGAAGCTAGGCATTACAAGCTCATTAAGGTAATTTCTTTTACAAATCAAATGTTCCCCTCTCATAATAATAGACATCTTTATAATTTGGGTATAACAATGGAAAATTTTTGGTGATTTATGGTTTGGGTTTTTGTGTGGTTGATGAACATTTGGTTATTTGTTGCTCTTAATTAATAATAATTTGTGATAATTTAGGAATTTAAGGGTTTTAATTATATTTTTCTGTGTTGATTTGTGATGAAAGTGCATTTTAGATTTTATTAGTAAATAAAATCTAAATTTTAATTTCTCACCAGATGCATTCTTCCTCAATTAAGTAAACAATTCTAATTTTATATGTTGATCCAAATTTGCATTATATATATACAAAACCGTCCTAACATTTCGCGCCATATATACGGACCAAACTTTCCATCCCTAAATCCGTTGCAAAGTTTGGTGCCATCGGGCGCGAAGTAAAGTTTGCCGTAATTTGTCCCTAATTTCGAACGAAATATAAAAACTAAAAAAAGGTCCCCAAATCTGCAAGTAATCTGCGACTTTTTTTGGGTCAAAAATTTGCAATGAAAATTGAGACGGATTATCTATTGTGATAGATCTAGGGGCGGATTTTTAGGGACGGAATTGTTTTGTCCCAAATATCAGATGGAATTTGTAACCAAATTCTAGTGGAATGTTTTCCGTCCCTAAAATTGTGACAATGGTCTCGGGACCATCTTTTCCGTCCTCAAATCCGTTGAAATTTTCGAGAGTTTAGTCCGTCCTTATATCGGTCACCATTTTCGTTCCTAAATTCGTCCCAATTTCCGTTCCTTTCTTTTTCCCACTTCAGCTACTATTAAAACGATGCATTTTTTTTGGCCCCTTTTATTTATTCTAAGGTCGAGAATCTAGTGCTCTATTTTGCTTGTTCTTCAGAAAGGTTGTGAAATTCTTGAGAGTTTCTCTTAATGGTGGAGTTGCTTTGTTTTGATTTATGAAACTAGCCATCACAAGTGTTTGAAGGTATTGGAAGCTAGGCATCACAAGCTCATTAAGGTAATTTCTTTGGCCAATTAGATGTTCCCCCCTTATAATAACAGACATCTTTATATTTGATGTATAACAATGAAAAATTTTTGGTGATTGATGGTTTGGGTTTCGTGTGGTTGATGAACATTTGGTTATTTGTTGCTCTTAATTAGTAATAATTTTTGTGATAATTTAGGAATTTAAGGATTTGAGGTTTTAATTATATTTTTCTGTGTTGATTTGTGATGAAAGTACATTTTAGATTTTATTAGTAAAAAAATCTAAATTCTAATTTCTCGTTGCATGCATACTTCCTCAATTAAATAATAAATTCTAATTTATGCAGTATG
This sequence comes from Erythroxylum rotundifolium, assembly GCA_027563915.1. NCBI lineage: Eukaryota > Viridiplantae > Streptophyta > Magnoliopsida > Malpighiales > Erythroxylaceae > Erythroxylum > Erythroxylum rotundifolium. The sequence continues at coordinate 10,308 of JAOSBO010200788.1, read as the reverse complement.
TTGATCCACATTTTTATTATATATATACAGAACCGTCGCACCATTTCGATCCATATACATCGACCAAAATCCGTTGAAAAATTTAGCGCCGTCGGGTGCGAAGTAAACTTCACCATAATCCGTCCCTAATTCTGGACAAAATATAAGAATGAAACAAAACGGTCCCCAAATCTATTAATAATCTGCGACTGTTTTTTGGACGGAAATTTTGCGACGGAAATTGGGACGGATTTTTCTATTTGGACGAATCTAGGGACGGATTTTTGGGCACAGAGTCTTTCTGTCCCAAATATCGAACAAAATTTGTAACCAAATTCTAGTGGAATGTTTTCCGTCCCCAAAATCGTGACAGTGGTGTCGGGACCAACTTTTCCATTTGTAAATCCGTTGAAATTTTTGAGTGTTTAGTCAGTCCTTAAATCGGTCGCTATTTTGTTTCCTAAATCTGTGCCAATTTCCGTTCCTTTCTTTTTTCCACTACTGCTGCTACTAAAATGGTGCATTTTTGTGTGGCCACTTTTATTTGTTTTTAGAGGTCGAGAATCTGATGCTCTTTTTGGCTTCCTCTTCAAAAAGTTTGTGAAATTCTTTAGAGTTTCTCTTAAAGGTGGAGCTGCTTTGTTTGACTCACGAAACTAGCCATCACAAGTGTTTGAAGGTATTGGAATCTAGGCATCACTAGCTCATTAAGGTAATTTGTTTTCCCAATTAGATGTTCCCTTCTCATAATAATATACATCTTTATATTTTAGGTATAACAATGGAAAATGGTGATTTATGGCTTGGATTCTGTGTGGTTGATGAACATTTGGTTATTTGTTTCTCTTAATTAGCAATAATTTTTGTGATAATTTAGGAATTTAAGGATTTAGGGTTTTAATTATATTTTTCTGTGTTGATCTGTGATGAAAGTGTGTATTAGATTTTATTAGTAAATAGAATCTAAAATTTAATTTCTCATTGCATGCATGTTTCCCCAATTAAGTAATCAATTTTAATTTATGCAATATGTTGATCAACATTTGTATTATACATATACAAAACCGTCCCAACATTTCCAACCACATACACCAACCAACTTTCCATCCCTAAATTTGTTGCAAAGTTTGAAGCCATCGGACGTGAAGTAAAGTTTGCTATAATTCGTCCCTAATTTCAGATGAAATATAAGAATGAAACAAAACGGTCCTCAAATCCATTTGTAATCTGCGACTGTATTTTGTTTGAAAATTTAGCAATGGAAACTGGCATAGATTTTTCAATTGGGACGGATCTAGGGACGGATTTTTAGGGATGGAATCTTTCACTCCCAAATATCGGACAAAATTTGTAACCAAATTCCAGTGGAATGTTTTCCGTCCCTAAAATGGTGACAATGGTGTTGGGACCAACTTTTCCATCTGTAAATATGTTGAAATTTTGGAGCGTTTAGTCCGTCCTTAAATTGGTCACTATTTCGGTTCCCAAATCCTTCCCAATTTCTGTTTAGCCCCTTTTATTTATTCTGAGAGGTCGAGAATCTGTCTGTTTGGGTGCTCTGTTTTGCATCTTCTTCAAAAAGGTTGTCAAATTCTTGAGAGTTTCTCTTAAAGGTGGAGTTACTTTGTTGTGATTCATGAAAGTGGCCATCACAAGTGTTTGAAGGTGTTGGAAGCTAGGCATCACAAGCTTATTAAGGTAATTTCTTTTGGCAATTAGATTTTCCCCTCTCATAATGATATACATCTTTATATTTTAGGTATAATAATGCAAAATTTTTAGTGATTTACGCTTTGGGTTTTGTGTGGATGATGAACAGTTGGATAATTAATTAGTAATAATTGTTCTGATAATTTAGGAATTTAAGGATTTGGGGTTTTAATTATATTTTTCTGTGTTGATTTATGATGAAAGTACACTTTAGATTTTATTAGTAAGTAAAATCTAAATTTTAATTTCTCATTGCATGCATGTTTCCTCAATTAAGTAATCAATTCTAATTTAAGCAATATGCTGATCCACATTTGTATTATATATATACTAAACTGTCCCAAAATCCGTCCCAACATTTTACACCATATACACCGACCAAACCTTCAATCCCTACATCCGTTGCAAAGTTTGGCGCCATCGAGCGCAAAGTAAAGTTCACCATAATCTGTTCCTAATTCCGGACGAAATATAACAACGAAACGAAACAGTTCCCAAATCTGTTAGTAATCGACGGTTGTTTTTTGGACAAAAATTGGGATGGATTTTTCTTTTAGGATAAATCTAGGGACGAATTTTTATGGTTGGAAACATCGAATGGAATTTGTAACCAAATTCCAGTGGAATGTTTTCCGTCCCTAAAATCATGACAATGGTGTTGGGACCAACATTTCCTTCTATAAATCTGTTGAAATTTTTGAGCGTTTAGTCCGTCCTTAAATTAGTCGCTATTTTGAAAGGTCGAGAAGCTGGTGCTCTATTCGGCTTCTTCTTTAGAAAGGTTGTGAAATTCTTGAGAGTTTTTCTTGAAGGTGGAGTTGCTTTTTTTTTTTCATTCATCAAACTAGCCATCACAAGTGTTTGAAGGTATTGGAAGCTAGGCATCACTAGCTCATTAAGGTAATTTCTTTTGCCAATTAGATGTTCCCCTCTCATAATAATAGATATTTTTATATTTTAGGTATAACAATAGAAAATTTTTGGTGATTTATGGTTTGACTTTTGTGTGGTTGATGAACATTTGGTTATTTGTTGCTCTTCATTAGTAATAATTTTTGTGATAATTTAGGTATTTAAGGATTTGGGATTTTAATTATATTTTTCTGTGATGATTTGGGATGAAACTGCATTTTATATTTTATTTATTCGTAAATAAAATCTAAATTTTAATTTCTCACTGCATGCATTCTTCCTCAATCAAGTAATCAATTATAATTTTTTCAATATGTTGATCCACATTTGTATTATATATATATATACAAAACCGTCCCAACATTTTGCGCCATATACACCGACCAAACTTTCCGTCCCTAAATACGTTGCAAAGTTTAGCGCTATCGAGCGTGATGTAAAGTTCGCCATAATCTGTCCCTAACTCCGGATGAAATATAAGAATGAAACAAAATAATCTGTTAGTAATCTACGACTGTTTTTTGACTGAAAATTTTGGAATGAAAATTGGGACGAATTTTTCTATTAGGACAGATCAAGGGATGGCTTTTTAGGGACGGAATCTTTCGGTCCCAAATATCGGACGGAATTTGCAACCAAATTTTGGTGGAATGTTTTCCGTCCCTAAAATAGTGACAATGGTGTCTGGACCAACTTTTCTGTCTGTAAATCCATTGAAATTTTTGAGCGTTTAGTCCATGAGTAAATAGGTTGCTACTTTGGTTAGTAAATCCGTCCCAATTTTTGTTCCTTTCTTTTTCCCACTTCAGCTGCTATTAAAACGGTGCGTTTTTTTGACCCCTTTTATTTATTCTGAGGTCGAGAATCTAGTGTTCTATTTCGCTTGTTCTTCAGAAAGGTTGTGAAATTCTTTAGAGTTTCTCTTAATGGTGGAGTTGCTTTGTTTTGATTCATGAAACTAGCCATCACAAGTGTTTGAAGGTATTGGAAGCAAGGCATCACAAGCTCATTAAGGTAACTTCCTTTACCAACTAGATGTTCCCCCCACATAATAATACACATCTTTATATTTTAGGTATAATGGTGGAAAATTTTTGGTGATTTATGGCTTGGGTTTTTTGTGGTTGATGAACATTTGGTTATTTGTTGCTCTTAATTAGTAACAATTTTTGTAATAATTTAGGAATTTAAGGATTTGGGGTTTTAATTATATTTATTTGTGTTGATTTGTGACGAAAGTGCATTTTAGATTTTATTAGTAAATAAAATCTAAATTTTAATGTCTCAATACATGCATGCCTCCCCAATTAAGTAATCAATTTTAATTTATGCAATATGTTCATCCACATTTGTATTATATATATATAAAACCATCCCAAAATTTGTCCCAACATTTTGCGCCACATACAACGATCAACTTTCTGTCTTGGAATTCGTTGCAAAGTTTAGCACCATCGGGCGTGAAGTAAAGTTCGCCATAATTCGTCCCTAATTCTAGATGAAATATAAGAACGAAACAAAACAGTGCCCAAATCCATTAGTAAACTGCGATTGTATTTTGGCCAAAAATTTGACAATGGAAATTGGCACAGATTTTTCAATTGGGACGGATCTAGGGACGGATTTTTAGCGACGAAATCTTTCGGTCCCAAATATCGGACAAAATTTGTAACCAAATTCTAGTGGAATGTTTTCCATACATAAAATCGTGACAATGGTGTCGGGAACAACTTTTCCGTTCGTAGATCCATTGAAATTTTGGAGCGTTTAGTGCGGTCGCTATTTTCGTTCCTAAATCTGTCACAATTATCGTTCCTTTCTTTTTCCCACCTCTGCTGCTATTAAAACGGTGTGTCTTTTTTTGGCCCCTTTTATTTATTCTGAAAGGTCGAGAATCTGGTGCTCGGTTTTGCTTCTTCTTAAGAAAGGTTGTGAAAATTTTGAGAGTTTCTCTTAAAGGTGGAGTTGCTATGTTTTGATTCATGAAACTAGCCATCATAAGTGTTTGAAGGTATTGGAAGCTAGGCATCACAAGGTCATTAAGGTAATTTCCTTTGCCAATTAGATGTTTCCCCCACATAATAATAGACATCTTTATATTTTAGTTATAACAATGGAAAATTTTTGGTGATTTATGGTTTGGGTTTTTTGTGATTGATGAACATTTGGTTATTTGTTGCTCTTAATTAGTAATATTTTTTGTGATAATTTAGGAATTTAAAGATTTGGGGTTTTAATTATATTTTTCTATGTTTATTTGTGATGAAAGTGCATTTTAGATTTTATTAGTAAATAAAATCTAAATTTTAATTTCTCATTGCATGCATACTCCCTCAATTAAGTAATCAATTCTTATTTATGCAATATGTTGATCCACATTTGTATTATATATATACAAAACCGTCCCAACATTTCGCATCATATGCACCGACCAAACTTCCTGTCCCTAAATCCGTTGCAAGGTTTGGCGCCATCATGTGAAAAGTAAAGTTTGCCATAATTCACCCTAATTTCTGACGAAATGTAAGAACGAAACAAAACGATCCCCAAATCAAAATCTGCGACTGTTTTTTGAATGGAAATTTTGCAACGGAAATTAGGATGGATTTTTTGGTTGGGACGGATCTAGGGACAAACTTTTAGGGATGGAATCTTTCGGTCCCAAATATTAGACAAAATTTGTAACCAAAATCGAGGGGAATGTTTTCCGTCCCTTAAATTTTGATAATGGTGTTGGGACCAACTTCTCGGGCCCTAAATCTGCTGAAAATTTCGAGCATTTTTCGTGATTAAATCGGTCGCTATTTTGGTTCCTAAATCTTTCCCAATTTTCGTACCTTTCTTTTTCCCACTTCTGCTGTTATAAAAACGTTGCGTTTTTATTTGACCACTTTTATTTTTTCTGAGAGGTCAAGAATCTGGTGCTCTGTTCGGCTTCTTCTTCAGAAAGCTTGTGAAATTCTTGAGAGTTTCTCTTAAAGGTGGAGTTGGTTTGTTTTGATTCATGAAACTAGCCATCACAATTGTTTGAAGGTTTTGGAGGCTAGGCATCACAAGCTGATTAAGGTAATTTGTTTTGCAAATTAGATGTTCCCCTCTCATAATAATAGACATCTTTATATTTTAGGTATAACAATGGAAAATTTTTGGTGATTTATGGTTTGGGTTTTGTGTGGTTGATGAACATTTGCTTATTTTTTGCTTTTAATTAGTAATAATTTTGTGATAATTTTGGAATTTAAGGATTTGGTTTTTTAATTATATTTTTCTATGTTGAATTGTGATGAAAGTGCAATTTAGATTTTTTATTAAATAAAATGCAAATTTTAATTTCTCATTGCATGCTTGCTTCCTCAATTAAGTAGTCAATTCTAATTTATGCAATATGTTGATCCACATTTCTATTATATATACAAAACTATCCCATCATTTCGCGCCATATACACCGACCAAACTTTCCATCCCTAAAGTCATTGCAAAGTTCGGCACCATCGGGTGTGAAGTAAAGTTCTCAATAATCCGTCCCTAATTTCGAAAAAAATATAAGAATGAAACAAAATGGTCCCCAAATCTCTTATTAATCTGTGGCTGTTTTTGGACGGAAATTTTGCAATGGAAATTGGGATGGATTTTTCTGTTGGCACAGATCTAGGGACTGATTTTTAGGTACGAAATTTGTAACCAAATTCTGGTGGGATGTTTTTTGTCCCTAAAATTCTGACATTGGTGTCAGGACTAGCTTTTCTGTCATAAATCCATTGAAAATTTCGAGCATTTAGTCTGTCCTGAAATCGGTCACTATTTTGGTTCCTAAATCTGTCCCATTTTTCATTCCTTTCTTTTCCCACTTCTGTTGCGTTTTTGTTTGGCCCCTTTTATTTATTCTGAGAGGCTGAGAATCTAGTGCTCCGTTTGGCTTCTTCTTCAGATAGGTTGTGAAATTCTTAAGAGTTTCTCTTAAAGGTGGAGTTGCTTTGTTTTGATTCATGAAACAAGCCATCACAAGTGCTTGAAGGTATTGGAAGCTAGGTATCACTAGCTCATTAAGGTAATTTGTTTTGCCAATCAGATGTTCCGCTCTCATAATAATAGACGTCTTTATATTTTAGTTATAAAAATGGAAAATTTTTGGTGATTTATGGTTTGGGTTATGTGTGGTTGATGAACATTTGGTTATTTGTTGCTCTTAATTAGTAATAATTTTTATGACAATTTAGGAATTTAAGGATTGGGGTTTAATTATATTTTTCTTTGTTGATTTGTGATGAAAGTACATTTTTGATTTTGTTAGTAAATAAAATCTAAATTTTTATTTCTCATTGCAAGAATGCTTCTTCAATTATGTAATCAATTCTAATTTATGCACTATGTTGATCCACATTTGTATTATATATATACAAAACTGTCCTAACATTTCGTGCCATATAGTAAATAAAATCTAAAATTTAATTTCTCATTGTATGAATGCTTCTTCAATTATGTAATCAATTCTAATTTATGCAATATGTTGATCCACATTTGTATTATATATATACAAAACCATCCTAACATTTCGCGCCATATACACCAACCAAACTTTCCGTCCTTAAATCCATTGCAATGTTTGCTGTCATCGGGCGTGAAGTAAAGTTCACCGTAATCCGTCCCTAATTAAGGATGAAATATAAGAACGAAACAAAATGATCCCAAAATCCGTTAGTAATCTGCCACTGTTTTTTGGATGGAAATTTTGCAATGAAAATTGGGACGTATTTTTCTATTGGGACAGATTTTTAGGGACGAAATCTTTTAATCCCAAATATCGGATGGAATTTGTAACCAAATTTTGATGGAATGTTTTCCGTCCCTAAAGTCATGACAATGGTCTCAGGACCAACTTTTCCGTCGGTAAATTTGTGGAAATTTTCGAGCATTTAGTTCGTCCTTAAATTGGTCGCTATTTTGGTTCCTAAATCCGTCCCAATTTCTGTTCCTTTCTTTTTCCCACTTCTGCTTCTATTAAAACGGTGCATTTTTGTTTAGCCCCTTTTATTTATTCTGAGAGGTCGAGAATTTGTCTATTTGGGTGCTCTGATTTGCTTCTTCTTCAAAAAGGTTGTGAAATTCTTGAGAGTTTCTCTTAAAGGTGGAGTTGGTTTGTTTTGATTCATGAAGGTAACCATTACAAGTGTTTAAAGGTGTTGGAAGCTAGGCATCACAAGCTCATTAAGGTAATTTCTTTTGCCAATTAGGGTGTTGGAAGCTAGGCATCACAAGCTCATTAAGGTAATTTCTTTTGCCAATTAGATGTTCCCCTCTCATAATAATAGACATCTTTATATTTTAGGTGTAACAATGGAAAATTTTTGGTGATTTATGGTTTGGGTTGATTTGGTTTATGAACATTTGGTTATTTGTTGCTCTTAATTAGTAATAATTGTTGTGGTAATTTAGTAATTGAAAGACTCGGGGTTTTAATTATATTTTTCTGTGTTGATTTGTGATGAAAGTGCATTTTAGATTTTTTTAGTAAATAAAATCTAAAATTCAATTTCTCATTTCATGCATGCTTCCTCAATTAAGTAATCAATTCTAATTTATGCAATATGGTGATCCACATTTGTATTATATATATAAAAAACCGTCCCAACATTTTGCACCATATACACTAACCAAACTTTCCGTCCCTAAATCCGTTGCAAAGTTTGTCGCCATCGGGCGCGATGTAAAGCTCACCATAATCCGTCCCTTATTTTGGACGAATATAAGAAGGAAACAAAACGGCCCCCAAATCCGTTAGTAATCTGCGACTATTTTTTGGATGAAAATTTTTCAATGAAAATTGGGACTAATTTTTCTATTAGGACGGATCTAGGGACAGATTTTGAGGGGCAAAATCTTTCAGTCCCAAATATCGGACGAAATTTGTAACCAAATTTCGATGGAATATTTTCCGAGCTTAAAATCATGACAACGGTGTTACTTTTCCATCCATATATCCGTTAAAATTTTCGAGCGTTTAGTCCGTCCTTAAATCAATCTCTATTTTGGTTCCTATATCTGTCCTAATTTCCGTTCCTATATTTTTCCCACCTCTGCTGCTATTAAAACAGTGCATTTTTTTCACCTTTTATTTATTATGAGAGGTCGAGAATTTGGTGCTCTGTTTGGCTTCTTGCTCAGAAAGGTTGTGAAATTCTTGAGAGTTTCTCTTAAAGGTGGAGCTGCTTTGTTTTGGTTCATGAAACTAGCCATCACAATTGTTTGAAGGCATTGGAAGCTAGGCATCACATCCTCATTGAGGTAATTTCTTTTGCCAATTTGATGTTCGCCTCTCTTAATAATAGATATCTTCATATTTTAGGTATAACAATTGTCGGACCCTGTTCCCAGAGCCCGACTATCGCATTCAGATACCAACTGATTTACACAGACACCCTTATCGTCAAACTTACCCCTTTTAGGCTCATTTCTATTCGAGCCCAAATATGTCAAAGAACAGCTTTGGCGAGTCCATAAATTTCGTATGTACATACTTCGGGACAGTTACCATAACCTCTTAACTCCTTCACCTATGTCCTGCTTATCGTCTGTTTTTGACTTTCTATCATCTATGGTTGACCTCTATCATTAGTCTTCCGTTTATCATCTATCTTTCGTCTATCGTTTGTGGTTAAGTTTTATCCTCTGGGTTTGACCCCTTATTGTCTGTCTTTTTATCGTCTGCCTTTCCTATCGCCTGTCTTTCCTATTGTCTGTGTTTTATCATCTGTCTTTGACTTTTTATCGTATGTCCTTGACCTCATATCGCCTATGTTTTATCGTCTGTCTTTGACTGTTATCGTTTGTCCTTGAATTCCTATCATCTGCGTTTTATCATCTATCTTTGACTTTTATCATTTGGGTTTGACCTCCTATCGTCTGTGTTTTTCCTTTGCGTCTGTGTTGTGACGTCAGCATAGACGATAAGCTTCATGCATGCTTTCCTTTACGTCTGTGTTGTGACGTCAGCACAAACAATATGCTTCGTCTGTGTTTTCCTTTGCATCTGTGTTATGACGTCAGCACAGACGATACACTTTGTCTGTGTTTTCCCTTTGAGTTCAGAACACAATCTCTCAAATTCTAACATGCTATTCCAATACAAACCATTTGCAATCTCATCAAAGAATACGCACATATACCTTTCATTATCCCAATTTTCAAAATAACAGAATAATACATAGAAAGGAATTCAATTTCACTTTCTCATTTTTAAACATAGAGAGAGTTTGTTACATGTTAACATACACATCAACTTAAAACAAAATACATAAGAATGCTCAATGTTGATATGCTTATAAGCTATACAAAATCACTAACCTAGTGCAAAAGACTTATATCGATTTGCACCTGAGGAGGGAAAATTAGGGGTTTAGCTACACATCTCAGTGGCTAAAATATTTATAGCCATTGGCAATGAGTCACACATTCAAGCATAATTGCATATATATATATTCATATAAGCATACACTGTTCGACAATCACCATACCAAGTCATATTTCACAATTAAATTCATTTTCATTTAGGACATACTTGATGAAAATTTGCATCATCACTTAACATGTCACAAAAGCAAATGCACAAACAATTGGCTCGAGGGTCCTATGAAACAAAACAGAGAAATCGAAGTTTACTCTGTGAACAAAACGAGTCCATTTTCGGATCTCGTGGGCCACAAGCGGGCA
>JAOSBO010200764.1:0-18187 GCA_027563915.1 Erythroxylum rotundifolium | reverse complement strand
TTGTTCAACACTTGATTAAACTATAATCAAGAAAATCTAACTACAAAGCATAAATCCTAACTCAGGAGTTCATAACAATATAGTTAAATATAAACAAACTACATCCCTTTGAAACCCATTGAACTTAAGCCATTGCTACATCTTCAAGAAGAACCGGTGCTTAGCCAAGCATTGCTTCTCTAGAAGTCACAATTGGAACCCTACCAAGAGCATCCATGGTAGCAGTAGTAGGTAATGAAAATGGCAATAGAAAAAATGGAAAGAAAATGATGGATGACGGTGGTGAAGTGGAAATGGGAGTCGGGAATGAGTGAGCTTCTCTTCTCTTATGTTTTCTGTCATATGTCCTCTATTTGGTGTCGGATACAACCTAATTTAGTAGGTTTTAAAACAAATGATGCCAGGTCAGGTCGCACAGTGTGTGATTTTCCAAAATTAGTCCGAGTTTTTGAAGGTTCGCCTTGGCGACAAATGATTTTTGTTGCAGCGAACTTTTCCGAAAGGTTTTCTTTTGTCGCTGGATCCTTCGTCGTGGTGAACTTTTCTCGAAAGTTTAGCCTTTATCTTCACGTGTTTCGCTATGACGACAGATCTACTTCGCTGCAGCAAACTTCTTGTTGCGTTGACTTCACTTCAACCTTCTTTCATTCCATGTGGTCTTTTTGACTTCCTTTTCCATGAGTCTCCTACAATAAAAAGATGGTATTTTGCAGTATCAATTGTTCTAAGAAAATCAATTAGTACAATTAACACTGATTTGTAGCAATTTTCACCTTCAAACTACATAAAATAAAGGCACACACTCAAGAATCAATTTAAGCACAAAAGTTAGAGATAGGAGTCAAAAAGTATAGCAAAAGGCATGAAAATGTCATCAATTTATGTTATAAACTTGGGCTCAATCATAATGCCATTATTGATAGTTAACTACTATCATGATATGAAACTTATCATTCCCTTGAAGTAAACTCCTTTACTTACATGGAGATAAATCGCAACACTACAATCTAAACCATAATCAAGTGACCAACTTGATTGTTCAACTGTTAATCAATTAATTTAGATTCTAATAATGTACATATTTCTCATACATCTTTATGTATATGTATATTATTAATAAAAGAATCTTTGTTCTTTATGACTAGTTATATTGTACTTATACAAAGAAAACCAACTCTTTTGTTTTATTAATGATAAATATTTTCATTACAAACCTATAACTGGAATACGATTAAGTTACATGTAAATACATTTGTTTTCCAAGGCACTATATTTACATAACTCCAATAATCTCCCACTTGCCCTAAAGCAAGCTTGACATATTCCTCATTCCCATCCCTTCTAGGTGACCCTTAAAGCTCTTTTAATACAATGTCTTTGTAAACATATCAGCAAGGTTTTGTTATGTGGGAATCTTTACCACATTCACCTCATTACATTGTGTTATCTCCCTTATGAGATGATACTTTTGCTCAATTTGTTTGACAGGTTTATGGTTATGAGGTTTTTAGAATTAGCCACTGCCCCACTATTATCACAATAAAGTGTAATGGCTTTTTCTACCTCTGGAATTACCTCAAAATCATTTAGAAACTTGTTGAGCCAAACTGTTTCCTTTATTGCTTCACCAGTAGCAACATACTCAACCTCCATAGTCGAATCAGCAATACAAGATTGCTTGACACTCCTCCAGACTATGGCTCCACCTTCTAAAGTAAATTTAGAACCAAAAGTTGATTTCTTTAAATCAACATATGATTGGAAATCAAAATCTTTATATCTTGTCAGAATAAGATTACTTCCTGAGTAAATAAGCATTAATTTCTTCGTCCTACGAAGATACTTAACTATAAGCTTAACTGCAGTCCAATGCTCCATTACTGGATTGGACTGAAATCCACTTACTAGTTCCACTGTGTAACAAATATTCGGTCTACCACAAAGCAATGCATACATTAAACTTCCAACTGCTGAAGCATATGGAATGTTATGAATGCGTTCAACCTCCTTTTGGGTTTTAGATGCTAGTTCCTTTGAAAGTTTGACTCTATGTCTCGTAGGTGTGAAACCCCTCCTAGAATCTTCCATAGTAAACTTATCGAGCATATTCTCAATGTAGGTTAATTGAGACAAAGCTATCTATTTGTTCTTATGATCCTTATAAGTTTGATCCCTAGAACATAGTTAGCCTCTCCCAAATCCTTCATTGAAAACTGTTCGTTAAGACATTCCTTAACTGTAGATAACATTCCCATATCATTCCCAATGAGTAGAGTGTCATCAACATATAGGGTTTGGACACTAACCTTACCTTCTTGTATTCTTTTATAAACACAAGGCTTATCTAGTTTTGAATAAATCTATAGGTTTTGATAGACTTATCAAACCTAATGTTCCAAGACCTAGATGCTTGCTTAAGTCCATGAATGGACCTTTGCAACTTACATACCTTATGCTCATTACTTGACTCAACAAAACCTTCGGGTTGGGCCATATAAATGTTCTCCTCAAGATTCCCATTAAGGAATGTAGTCTTGACATCCATTTTCCATATTTCATAATCGTAATAGGCTACTATAGCCAAAAGAATCCTTATGGACTAAAGCATAGCAACCGGAGAAAAAGTCTCCTCATAGTCTATACCGTCCTTTTGAATATAGTCCTTAGCTACCAATTTGGCTTTAAAGGTCTCCACCTTTCCATCTAATCCTCTTTTTCCTTTTATAGATCCATTTACCCCCTATAGCTTTTATACTTGTTGGTAGATCTACAAGGATAGACTTTGTTAGCGTACATGGACTGCGTTTCTGATTCCATTGCCTTGATCCATTTTTCTACATCAACATCATTAATAGTTTGTGAATACGTAATAGGATCTATTTTTTATTTGTTTGAGATGGTAATTAAGCCTTCTCCTAGACCTAGATACTTATCTGGCTATCTCATAAACCTCCCACTACATCTAGGCTCTTCTTGATGTTTAAGTTGCTCCTCTAATTTAACTTTTGAATCCATTTCGACATCTTTTTTTGTTATATCCATATAAATTCTTGAATTAGATGAAATAACTAACTCTTTTAGTACTACTTCACTTCTTCCTTTTTGATTTCTCACAAATTCTTCTTCTAAGAAGTTTGCATTTGTCAACACAAATATCTTCTTATCCTGAGGACTGTAAAAATAGTACCCTCTAGTAGTATATCCTACAAAGAAACATACTTTTGACTTTGGTTCTATCTTTGTGAATTTAGGCCTGAAGAATATGGGGTGGGCAAATCCAAGTCCTCAAGTGCTACATGAAAGCACTCGAGCAATCCACAATTCCTTAAGTGTTTTAGTTTAGGTGCCAATTTGGATGGAGCAAGGTTGAGAAGATATGTTGCCGTTTGTATGGCATATCCCCATAATGATTCTAGATGGCTAACATAGGACATCATTGATCTTACTATTTCCAATAGAGTCCTATTCCTCCTCTTAGCTAGATCATTCTGTTAGGGTGTTCAAGGAGCTGACAAGTTGGAAACAATTCCATTATCAATTAGAAATTGTTGGAACTCTTCAGATGAATACTCACCACCTCGATCCGATCGAAGTTGTTTTAATGGCTTTCCTAGCTGCTTCTCAGCTTCGACTTTGAATTTTTTGAACTTTTTGAAGCGTTCACTCTTTTTATGCATCAAATACAAATAACCATGTTTTGAGTAATCATCTGTAAAGATTATGAAGTGTCAAAACCTCCACTAGCCTATAAGTTCATGGTTTTACCCTTTGTTGTGCAGCCTTGGTCATTTTTCCTAGGATAAAAGATTCAGAGGTGGGTAATGGATCAATATCCAAACCCATAAAGATCCCATCATTTACTAACCTATCAAGTCTTTTTTGATTGATATGAGCCATTATTAAGTGCCACTAATTTGAATTAATGCTAGAGTCATTGAAATGTCTTGGTTTTAATAATTTTGTGGTATTTAGTGAGCCTTTCATAGGTTCTATAAAGAACAATCCCTATTTAGTTGTTGCATTACAAATAAAATCCTTATTCTCATATATTGAAACAAAAATTTCAAAATATATGGAATAACTAGACTTTATTAAACAAAAAATAGAAATTGTGTTCCTTACAATCATTGGAATGTAGTAAACATCCTCTAAATATAACCTATAACCACTAAGAAAATCTAAGATAACAACTCCCACTGATTATGACAAAACATAGGATCCATTTGCTATCTTGACTTGAAATAGGCCTTTAAGTAGTCTTTTCCTTTGTTGGAACACCTGCAAAGTATTCCAAACATGGTTAGTGGCTCCAGAATCTAACATCCATGAATGAGACGATTTTACCACATTTCTAGCTACTAACAAACATAAGAAACCCATAACTTCTTTGCTTTTGAGGGACTCAAGGTATACCGCATAGTTTCTTTTCTAGTGGTCCATCTCACCACATTCGAAAATTTTTTCCTTGGTGTCAACTTTGGCCTTCTTTTCCATGGGATGGGCCTTGACCCTTGTTTGGGCCTTCTTTTTCACTGAACCTTTCTTCTTCTGCTTACCCTTTCCCTTGGACATGGAAGATGATGTTAAATTAGCCTTAGGCCCAATAGCCTTGATATTCAATATCTCCTCCATATTCTGGAGGGTATTCATCAACTCACTCAAGGTATAATCCTTGGTGATCCTCTGCATTACCGCATCCATATCTGCCCTAAGCATCTCCATAATGCCCCATTCCCAACTGATATATGCACATGTGTCCATTAGATGCATATGTACATGCCTGTCAGAAATGACATGTTAACTACCCCACCATCACTGTACATAAAATGGCATCATAAACTAAACCATTAATCACACATTTTCTGAACCCAAAATGTTATCACATTATATCAAACCATGACTTACATTGTTTCATATAGTACAATATCATCTATTTTTATATAACATTGTCCTATGAACAGAAACAACCCAGTACACATAATATACTATAAACTCAAAAGAAACAACTATGTCCTCAATCCCAGCAAACCGACCTTTGAACCGCATCACACTATAACAACTGCACAAAATATGCTTCTACAAAGTCTTAGATTCTAGGTCGTCTCACTCTTAAACCTGAAAAGCAACGGTGCAATTTTAATGAGTTTTGCGAACTCAGCAGAGTAACCATCCTCGATTGTTCACTCAATTCATAAAACAAGATCAATTATAATAGGTAATCATACAGTTCAAAGCCATTTAACAAGTATCAAACACAATCATAGGTAAATCATTTCTCAGTTAAACAGCTCAATCATATAACGACATTCACACAGCTTTGCAAATCATTCAATGAATTCAAATTATATGCGGATGCGATATGTATGAGACTCACATTCATTTTATATTATTGTGACTATGTGTTTTTACAGTATCCTGAATTATCAGGCTCAGTTAGTCAGTCTGTGAAGCATTGATCACAGTGAGCTATAGGCTCGAACCACATATGTGGCAGCTTAAAGCTCTTATCAGTAATAGTATTAGTAGCAACACTAGTCATAACTCCTTAATATTACATTTATCAGAATGAAGTGCATGCCATAGTTTATTCATCAAATTAAATCACTTTCATCAGCATGTAATATAAAAGTATATTACTCACAGTATTAGTTACAGTAACAGTGGTCATTGGACTAGGTCCGGCATTCAACTTTCCAGTTGAGAATCAGAAATTCATTTAGGTAGACACATTCACATTCAATCAGCACTTCCAATATCATTTTCGTGCATCAAAACGCCTCAGAAAAATATTGTCCTGAATCTAGTACACAATCAACAAAATCAATCATATTATGAAGCACATAATTTTGCACATTCACATACAAGCAGCATTTCAGTATCTCAATCCAATATCACAGTCATCGGACCTCCATTGTTTGGAATCAACAATCAAGCCTAATTCATTCAATCATTTCAAAACAGAAATTAAACAAACAAGTAATTAAGTTAGACCATCTAGGTTACTCACAGTATGCTCCAAACAGCTATTGCCTTGAAGTACTGGCAATGTCAGTATGTTGTCGTTCAATGCGTTCCTCTATACAGACAATACATTCACATATCACAATATTGCACAATTATGTATTCATTTATGCACATTCATGTATACTGAATATGTATAATGCATGTTCATGACAATTATTAGTTTCTTATCATCAATGTAGTCATAAAAATCATTTGGATATCCACATTCAATTTATCAATTAATTCCATCAGGAAAATGAAGGAATTTGGTAACACTTTCTTCTAAAAAATTATTCTCCTTTCTTTAGTCTCCATTGATACCAAGATCATTCAATTTAGTTCATTATTCTATGACTTATGCTCAAAATATCACAGTTTGTGCACATTTGAAACTTTGGCTACTGCATGGTCATGCATTCAAGTTGGTCACCTCATCTCACTCAATTCCAGTATCCAAAAATTACAAACTTTATATCAATTTAAAGGTAAGAGAATTACTTACAATTTATATGGAGATAATTCAGCATAATTCGGACTATATCAATTTAGTTTATTAAATAACAACAAGACCTGATTTTTATCCCTGGTAGTGCTACTGCCTAAGCGAAGACATACTTTCAAGCTCAATTTCAAGACCCTTAAGGAGAGAATTAAAATTTCATTTCTTTTAAAATTTGTAGCCAAATGTATTTAGTTCAATTTAAATAAAGAATCGTTTCATTTTTAAGTCTACAGATCAAAATATAGCCAAAATACCAAAGCATGTTCAGTAAAAACATTGCAATTATCAAATTCCAGTACACCTCAACATTTTCATACTAACACCCCCTTTCGGGATAACTTTGCATGATCATTATGACAAGGAAAATGCTATATTTCGGTAACACTTTCTTCTAGTAAATTGTTCCACTATGTTTCTAGTTTCTAATAACACCAGAATCATACAATTTGATTCAGTATACTGAAAGTTATATCCAAAAGAGTTCAAACTATTTTTAAACTTTAACAGAACTCCTAACTTTATTTCCAGCCAAATTTTGAAATACTTAGAGACAGAATTAATGTTCAGATTCTTCAAAAAAGTTGTAGAATTATGTCTCTATTTTAATCTAAATTAAGAATCAACTCATTCAAAATCTTTAGCTCAAATTATGAACAAAATACCGAGGTCTATTCAATGAAATTTCTCTAGTTCATAACATTCCAGCATACATCTTCTCCAATATCTCATATATATCATTCCAATTCAGGCATAATTCTCATATTACTAAACATATCATAAAGATCAAATTGTCTCTTACTTTTTAGGCTTTCAATTTAGCTCAAAGTTCAGATTAAATCAAGTCTCCTTGCAAGCAAAATTCATTACAAACTTATGATCAAAACAGGTTGATTTTAAACAGCAAGATGGAGATAACTTTTAGCTAGTTTACTTGGCTATTTTGTGTAATGTAAAAAGCTAGTTTTTGAGAAAAAATTTGGCTAGGGCTCAAGAAAGTTAGAGAGTAGAAAGTTGGAGCAATTTTCGGTGAAGGAAGCAAGAAAGGAAGTAGAAACTTGGGTGCTGGAAATTGCCACATCAACATGCTAGGTTTCAATAACTTACAAAGAAATATGTCTTAAAGCATGCTAGCCATATGTTCAGCAATTAAACTGCCACTAATCCACTCATTATGCTACCATTTGTCACCTTTTTATCAGTCCACATGTCACTCCAAGATTGGTCCATTGGTCATATAATAATTGATCCATTTTTCAATTAATTACTAGTCTATTTGTCACACATTTAACTATGCAAAATGTCACTCAATTTGAGGATTAGTCATCCTAATTTTCCATGTCTTAATTAGTCTTGCCACTAGGCATTTTTCCTAGTACCAAATGTCTGAAAATTTTTAGAAATTTTTAAAATATCCGAAATGTCACCAAAAATTGCTAAATTAATTCTAATGCACACCAATTCAATTTTCAAGAAAAATAATCCACAATTCACATTTTTAATCCCATTAAAAATCACTTATGCCCGGAAATCTCAATGAATGCTTGTACAAATAACTGTAATGCACAAGATCAAAAATTTCATGTATGTGTATGCCACATTATGCATAAATATGAGTTATGCTTCCTAATTCCTCAATAATCTCTAATAATCACCATTTGAACCCTAATTCAAGTGATAGGATGTTACAATTCTCCCGTCCTAACAAAAATTTCGTCCTCGAAATTCTTACCTGCTAATTCGAGTAAGTGGGTATACTGTCACCTTATATGATCCTAAGTTTCCTAAGTTGCTTCCTCAGTTGAGTGATTTCTCCAACAAACTTTCACTAATGGAATCACTCTGTTTCTCAACTGTTTAGTCTGATAACCCACTATTTTGATGGGCTCCTCAATATAATTCTAGTTGCTATCAATAGTAATATTTTGATCCAGTAATACATGAGTAGGATCAGATCTATATCTTCTTAACATACTCGCTTGAAACTGCAATTGAGATATCTTGTCAGGTAAAGCTAACTTGTATGTTAAAGGTCCAGTTCTCTTAGGAATTTCATAAAGAGCAATGTATCTCGGGCTCAACTTGCCCTTTTTACCAAATCTCAGTACACCATGCCAAGGCGACACTTTTAGAAACACTCTATCTCCAGCATTATATTCCATATCCTTACTATGTTGATCCACATAGCTTTTGTGTCTATTCTGAGCTGCTTGTATTTGATTCTTGATCAATTTCACCTTCTTTACAATATCCTGTATTAGTTCTCAATCATTCTCAAACCTTCCTCATCCCAGTATAGAGGTGATCAACATTTTCTGCCATACAATACCTCATACGGTGCCATCCCAGTGCTGCTATGATAATGATTGTTATAAGAAACTCAATTAATGCTATGTTCTGATCCTAAGCTCCCTGAAACTCCGATACATATGCTATAAGCATATCTTTAACAGTATTGATAGTTCTCTTACTGTGTCCATCTGTCTGAGGATGAAATACTGTACTAAATTTCAATTGTGTAGCCATAGCTGACTGTAACCCCTTCTAGAATCTCGAAATAAATTTGGGATCCTTGTCTAATACAATAGACATTGGAACACTATGCAGTCTCACAATTTCAATTACATATCTCCAAACCAACTGGTCTAATGTATTGTTCTCCCATACTGGTATAAAATGAGCCATCTTAGTTAATCGGTCCACCACAACCCATATTGCATCATTCTTCCTCGGAGTCTTAGGCAATTCTATTATAAAATCCATAGTAATTCGTTCCCATTTCCACTCTGGAATAGGTAACGAATGTAATTTTTCAACTGGGGCCTAATGCTTAACCTTAACCTGTTAACATGTTATACATTTAGAAACAAACTTTGCTACTTTCTTTTTCATTCCAGGCCACCAGAAATGTTGTTTCAATGTGTTATACATCTTGGTAGTACTAGGTTGCATAACATAAGTAGCCATATGAGCTTCTTCTACAATTTCCTTCCTCAGATCCTCAACATTAGGCACACATAGTCTCTACTTTAGCCCTAATGTATCATCTCTAAATTCAAACTCAGAATCTGTATCCTTCTTAACTTTCTCAATGAATTTCACCATTTTAGGATCTTTACTCTATACTTCTGATCCGATCATGCAACATTGGCCTCAGTTTCAATGTACTGTCAATGCTTCATTATGTTCTAGATTCAATTCTATATTCAAAGCTCTCAACTGAATCAGGCTTGGTAACCTTAATAATTGAATTTCAGCTACATTGGTACTCGACTTTCTGCTTAAAGCATTAACCACTACATTAGCCTTCCCCAGATGATATTCAATTGTGCAATCATAGTCCTTCAGTAACTCTATCCATCTTCTCTGTCTCATATTCAGCTCTTTCTGGTTTAACAGCTTCTTCAGGCTTTTATGATCAGTGTATATCTGAAATGCCTCGCCATATAAGTAATTTCTCCAAATCTTTAGAGCAAAAACTACTGCTGCAAGTTCTAAATCATGTACCGGGTAATTCATCTCGTGACACCTTAATTGTCTTGATACATAGGCTATCACCTTGCCATGCTGCATTAATACACATCCCAGTCTCTGATGTGATGCATCACTGTATACCCCATATCTACCAAATCCTGATGGAGTAGCCAACATCAGTGTCACAGTCAATCAATGTTTCAACTCTTTAAAACTTCTCTAGCATTTGTCATTCCATCTAAATGCACATTCTTCCTCAGAAGTTTAGTCAGAGGGGATGAGATTAAAGCAAACCCCTCAGCAAACCTCCAGTAATAACCAGCTAATCCGAGTAAACTCCGGATCTCTGATACATTCTTCGGTGCCTCCCATCTCATTATTGCTTCAATTTTTATTGGGTCCACCTGAATACCATGCCCCTTACTATATGGTCCAAAAATACCACTTTCTGAATTTGGCATACAAATGTTTTTATCTCATAGTCTGCAAAATTATTCTTAAATTCTCAACATATTCTGCATTGCTTCTAGAATACTCCAAAATGTCATCAATGAACACAATTACAAATCTGTCCAAGTAAAGCTGAAATACCTTATTCATCAATGCCATCAATGCAGCTGGGGCATTAGTCAACCCAAATGGCATAACTAAAAACTCAAAATGTCCGTACCTACATCTGAAAGCACTTTTTGGTACATCAGCCTCTGCTATCTTTAGCTGATAATACCCAGACCTCAAACCAAGCTTAGTAAATACTTGAGCTCCCTACAACTGATCAAATAAATCATCAATTCTAGGCAACGAGTATCTATTCTTCATTTTAACACTATTAAGTTGCTGGTAATCAATGGACAACCTCAAAGTACCGTCCTTCTTCTTCATAAACAACACTGGAGCACCCCAACACTAGGCCTAATGAATCCCTTCTTGAGCAACTCTTGCAACTGAACTTTCAACTCCTTTATTCCACAGGTGCTATCCTATATGGAGGAATGGATATAGGAGCAATACCTAGAACTACATCAATTGTGAACTCTGTTTCTCGATCTAGTGGTAAAGTAGGTAATTCAGCAGGAAATACATCCAGGAATTCATTAACCACAGGAATACCCTGTACACTCTGTTCAGCTCGAATATCAATCACATGTGCTAGATAGGAGTCACATCCACCATATATTGAAGCACTAATAAATGAAATCAATATGGTTGGCACTGCTTGGCTAATGCTTGAATACTGTTCTTGGTTGATTAGGAGACTTTAAAATCACTTCCTTCGTATAACAGTTTATGATGGCTCTATAAGTGGTGAGCCAATCCATACCTATGATAACATCTATCTCTTTCAATTGTAAAACAATCAAATCTACTACCAACTCTGCCTGGTCAATTCAAATCAGATACTTCTTACATCCCTCCCCAATCACTTTAGTACTACCAATTCGTGTACTCACCTTTAATCCACGTCTCAAGAATTATCTATCACAATGCAATCTAGATGCCATGTGTGGTGTGATAAATGAATGCATAGATCCAGGATTTAGCAATGCATAAACCTCAAAAGTAAATAATGATAACACACCTGCAATGACATCTGGAGAATCCTGAGCCTCCTATCTCGTCATAGCATAAACTCTAGCTTGAGATTGTCTCATATAGTACAATATCATCCATGTTTATATAACATTGTCCTGTGAACATAAACAACTCAGTACACACAATATACTATAAACTTAAAAGAAACAACTGTGTCCTCAATCCCAGCTGATCGACCTTTGAACCAAAGTTGACTGTATCAATAACACAAAATATGCTTCTACAAAGTCTTAGAACCTAGGTCTTCTCACTCTCAAACCTGAAAAGCAACGGTGCAATTTTGATGAGTTTTACGAACTCAGCAGAGTAACCATCCTCACTGATTCACTCATATCATAAATCAAGATCAATTATAATAGGTAGTCACATAGTTCAAAGCCACTTAACAAGTATCAAATACTATCACAGATAAATCAATTCTTAGTTAAATAGTTCAATCATATATCGACATTCACACAGCTTTGCAAATCATTCAATGAATTCAAATTTTATGTGGATGTGATATGTATGATACTCACATTCATTTTATATTGTTGTGACTATGTGCTTTTACAGTATCCTAAATTATCAGGCTCAGTCAGTCAGTCAGTGACTCATTGATCACAGTGAGTTATAGGCTCGAACTACCTATGTGGGATCTTAAAGCTCTTATCAGCAACAGTATCAGTAGCAACACCAATCACAACTCCTTAATATTACATGCATCAGAATGAAGTGCATACCACAGTTTAGTCATCAAATTCAATCACTTTCATTAGCATGTAATATAACAGTATATTAGTCACAGTATCAGTTACAGTAACAATGGTCATCGGACTAGATCCGGCATTCAAGTTTCCAGTTGAGAATTAGAAAATCATTTAGGCAAAGGCATTCACATACAATCAGCATTTCCAATATCATTTTCATGCATCAAAATGCCTCAGACAAATATTGTCTAGAATCCAGTACACAATTAACAAAATCAATCATATTATGAAGCATATAATTCTGCACATTCACATACAAGTAGCACTTCAATATCTCAATCCAATATCAAAGTCATCAGACCTTCATTATCCGGAAACATCAATCAAGCCTCATTCATTCAATCATTTCAAAACAGAAATTAAACAAACAAGTAATTAAGTGAGACTGTCTAGGTTACTCACAATATGCTCCAAACAGCTATTGCCTTGAAGTATTGGCAATGTGAGGATGTTGTCGTTCAATGCGTTCCTCTATACAGACAATACATTCATATATCACAATATTGCACAATTATGTATTCATTTATGCACATTCATGTAGAATGAATATGTACAATGCATTTTCATGATAATTCAGGGTTTCTTATCATCAATATAGTTAAAAAAATCATTCAGATATCCACATTCAATTTATTAACTCATATTTGTTTTAAGGTAGACTTATGGGTCAATTTTACACAATTAATTTCATCAAGAAAATTACAGAATTTTGAAACACTTCCTTCTAACAAATTATTCTCCTATGTCTTAAGTCTCCATTGATTCAAAGATCATTTAATTTGGTTCATTATTCCATGAGTTATGCTCAAAATATCACAGACTTTGCACATTTGAAACTTTGGCTAATGTATGGTCCTGCATTCAAGTTGTACACCTCATATCACTCAATTCCAGCATCCAAAAATTACAAAATTTATATCAATTTAAAGATAAGAGAATTACTTACAATTTTGATGAAGATACTTCAGCATAATTCGGCCCATATCATTACAGTTTATCAAATAACAACAGGACCTGATTTCTGTCCCTGGTAGTGCTACTGCCTAAGCCAAGGCTTACTTTCAAGCTCAATTTTAGGACCGTTAAGTGAAGAATTAAAATTTTATTTCTTCTAAACATTTATATCCAAATGTTTCCAATTCAATTTAAATCAAGAATCATTTCATTTTTAAATCTACAAATCAAAATATAGCCAAAATACTAAAGCATGTTCAGTAAAAACAGTCCAGTTATCAAATTCCAGCACACCCCAGCATTTTCATGTTACCACCCCCTTTCGGGATAACTTTGCATGACAAGGAAAATGGTGTTTTTCAGTAACACTTTCCTCCAGAAAATTGTTCCACTGTGATTCCAGTTTCTAATAACACCATAATCATACAATTTGAACCAGTATACTGAAAGTCATATCTAAAAGAGTTTAGACTGTTTTTAAACTGTAGCAGAACTCCTAACTCTACTTCCAACCAGATTTTGAAATCCTAACCCACGTTGTAGACATATGTCTCTAGTTTAATCTAAATTAAGAATCAACTGGTTCAGAAATATTTAGCTCAAGTTATGATCAGAATACCGAAGTCTTTACAATGAAAATTCTCCAGTTCATAACATTCCAGCATACATCTTCACCAATATCTCGTATATGTCATTCCAATTCATGCATAATTCTCGTATTACTAAACATATCATAAAGATCATATTGTCACTTACTTTTTAGGCTTTCAATTCAGCTCAAACTTCAGAGTAAATCAAGTCTCCTTGTAAGCAAAATTCATCACAAACTTATGATCAAAACAGGTTGATTTTGGATAGTAAGATGAAGGTAACTTTCAGCTGGTTTTCTTGGCTATTTTGTGTAATGTAAAAAGTTGGTTTTGGTGCAGCAATTCGGCAAAGGGTTCAGGCAAGTTAGAGAGGAGAAAGTTGGAGCTAATTTCAGTGAAGGAAGTAAAAAAGGAAGCAGAAACTTGGGTGCTGGGAATTGCCACATCAACATGCTAGGTTTCAATAACTTACAAAGAAATATGTCTTAAAGCATGCTAGCCATTTGTTCAACAATTAAAATACCACTAATCCACTCATTATGCTGCCATTTGTCTCCCTTTCATCAGTCCACATGTCACTCCAAGATTGGTCCACTTGTCACATAATAATTGATCCATTTATCAATTAATTACTAGTCCATTTGTCACACATTTAACTATGCAAAATGTCACTCAATTGGAGGGTTAGTCATCCTAATTTTCCATGTCTCAATTATTCTTGCCACTAGGCATTCTTCCTAGTCCAAAATATCTCAAAATTTTCAAAAATTTCTGAAATATCCGAAATGTCACGAAAAATTGGTAAATTTCTAATACACATCAATTCAATTTTCAAGACAAATAATCCATAATTCAAATTTTTAATCCCATTAAAAATCACTTATATTCGGAAAATGTCAATGAATGCATGTACAAATAATTGTAATGTGCAAGATCAATAATTTCTTATATGTATGCCACATTATGCATAAACATAAGTTATGCTTCCTAATTTCTCAATAATCTCTAACGATCACCATTTTAACCCTAATTCAAGTGATAGGTTGTTGCAATCTTAGCCTCTGTAATCGCAAAGATTACCTTAAGCATGTATCCCACACCAATTCACCAGGCTTTTGTCTAACATTATGAAATGATTGGGTAGCTTTCACCCTAGCAGACCTAGTCCTCAATCCAGACATCTTATCTAGGTGATGTACCATTGCACTTGCAGTTTTCATGCATGCATTTTGCTTTTATAGCATTTCACTGACAAAAGCCAAAATATAGCATTTAGTGGTCTTAGTAGCATTTTACCACCATTCATGTTGTTAGACTTGCTGAAGAGTTGAATTTTCACTTGGAGGTGCAGGCTCATTTTTCGTTAACACTTATGAAATCCGTTCATATTGAAGAACAATGTTTAGGTTACGTCTCCATTCATTAAAATTCTCTCCATTTTCCAATGTGTTATTTGTCAAGACCAAAGTAAGTGGATTCATTATATGGTGATTATGTCTGAAAATGTAAATTATTAAAGAGTAAGTAAACTAGTCAACATTATTGGAACTTTGTATATAATCATGATGCATTTATGCATGATGACAGATTTAACAAAACTTAAAAAAAATTAAATCTTGATATGACAGTTATTTTTCTTATCTATAATAGACTAAGTGATAGTGGGCCATTTTATCTATTAAAAGAAAAACTGGGACCCTCCCACTCAAAAGGCTACCAAGCATTTTCATGCCTAACTTTTGGAGATGCATCATAATTTGGTCCATACATTTATCAACAGAGCTACGGTGGGCTGATTATTTGATAAACTATGTTTAGTGTATAACCATTTTATTCATCCACTATAGGTACTTGTAAATCATGCCTCATTGGGAGGTCACATTTGCTGCCAATGAGTTGACTTATCCTTTAGGAGACCCAAACCATGCAAGATCTAGGATCCATATCCTTCGGTGGGGAGTAACACTTCACCACATGCAATAAGCCATCATATGGAGACCGTGGACTCTCACATGAGAATTCTCTCCCATTCAATCTTTTTGGGTTTTAAGTTTTAATAAATACCATCTTGATTAGATGGAATTTATTATCCATCCTATATTATTTCATTATATATCCCATAAATAATGAATGCATTGGAAAGCTAGGGTTGGCAATTTTACAAATGGAATATGATCACATAATATCATATATTATTTGCATCCATTCATCCATTCATCTTATGAACTAATAAGCTACTTTTGTTTGTCCATCCTAGAACACCAAAAAATACATGGCTTTTAGGCCCAAAATAATCTTCTTAGACTTGGATCTTCTACTTCGAACTCTTCACTCACCCCGGCCCATTAAGTGAAAAAATGCAATAGCATTTTACAAGACTGAATTTTGTCACTTTGAAAACAAAAATTCCAGCACTAGATTTTCATAAATCCGAATCTTTGTCATAACAAAAAGTTCCAGTACTTGGTTTTATTAAAACCGAAAATTGTTCCATTAAAACAAAAAACTATAACTTTGTTTTTTTATCAATACCAAAACTTTATTCAATGAAACCAAAAATCCAGCACTTGTTTTTACATAAAATCGAAACTTGATTCATTGAAACAAAAAATCACATTTTGGTTTTCGCAAAACCTAAACTATGCCAATACACAAAAGGATACATCAAAACCATTACCTCTTCATTTCCTCAATCCATGGATGCTTCATCTTCATCATTACATCAATTTGTTCACTACAAAATCAAAATAAATAGAAAATTGAAGCCTAGGAGGAAATATAGTGATGATAGACCACCCTCCTTATTACAAACCAAATGAAGAAATCTTACATGGTAAATATAATTTACGTGGACATCCAAAAGAGCAAAACATACACTATATATATTTCTATCAAAAAAATGCAGCATACAAAAATTAATTGCTAATCCATGCATCATATATAGGAACTGAAATCATGCATCATAAAAATGGCTCTGATACCAATTGTTGATTCGGAAAATAAAACATACAAGATTTAGTTAAACGGTAGATTTCAAAACTTTTTTAGAAATCAAAACACATTGGAAGCAAGATAACCAAATCAACATGCCAAGCCATAGATGATACGGTATATGGAAAACAATTATCATAAGAACAAGATGGAGATTATATTACCGACTCCTTTTGCTACAGCTTTAACTCCTCACTGTGCTATCCTCTCCTTCTTTAGCCTTGCTTTTAAATCCTTTCCTTTGTTAATGTATCATCTTCTTGTTGTTGTATCCTCAACTATTCTGATCTACCACTTGTTCTTTTGGGACAACTTGGTTAACAAGATCCCTTAGTGGGAAAGGAAAAGAAATATTTGGAAGAGATTTTTCTTAGAAGAAAGAAGCCAAAGATGAGAAACCTCTCATGCAAATTTTAGTTAACACATGCAAGAAAGAAGAGAGAGTCCAAAAAATGCAGGAACACCTCTCTTACACCTTGTCAATTTCAGTTATGCATGAAAAGAAAGAACAAGTGGAGAGCATCTAATGCATCACTTCATTCTTTAATCAAACCTAAAGAAGCCATTAAATGAGACTCTTCTCATTTTTATTATGATAGCTATATGAAAAGACCAATAACCTAAAATGACATATCAATTTTGGTTTTAGTGATGAAAGAAGGAAGATGATCCATCAAATGCACCTCTTTCATCTTTAATAAAATGAATGCACATGCCATCATCAAAAGATAACCATTAAACCATTTAATAGTAAAATCATTACTCCTTTTAATGATGATAAAGCATGATAAATACCATCTTTATTTAGCAATTCAATGCTAAATGTGCATTTAAACCTAAATTTCACCTTCCATTTCTTTAAGAATTTTGTTTCAATTTAATTAATCAAATTAAACCAAATTTTAGCCCATTTCTAAATGTTCATTTGGGCTTCTAATTAACCATTAATTAGTGTAAGCCCAACATGTTAATAGTGTGCCCTAGGCCAATGGACATATTTGACTTTTGTATTGACATTCTAACTTATTAATAATATGTTATAAGGTATTCTTTTAAATGTGCAAGTATATTGTTTACATAATGAGATTTACATTCCATGAATAGTATTAGGCTTATGTCATTAAGTATGTGACTTAATAGTAAAACCATAAGCATTATAATACTATTCTAAAATGTACCTAGTCGATCATTATTGGTGGAACAATAATCAATTAAGGCTAGTATGTGTTTTGATTGATGATCACATTTTATTAATTGTAGATATGAGTTATCAAATTAGATACATAGATATATGTTAGAGAACATATATTGGACCGACCCATAGAGAGAACACT
>JAOSBO010200730.1:0-18194 GCA_027563915.1 Erythroxylum rotundifolium | reverse complement strand
AGTGCCATTATCGATAGTCAACTACTATCATGATATGAAACTCATCATTCCCTTGAAGTAAACTCCTTTACTTATATAGAGATAAATCGCAACACTACAGTCTAAAACCATAATCAAGTGACCAACTTGGTTATTCAACTGTAAATCAATTAATTTAGATTCTAATAATACACCTGTTTCCTATACATCTCTATGTATATGTATATTACTTACAAAAGAATCTTGGTACCTTTAGACCAGATATATAATGCTCACACAATTAAAACCAAACTCTTTTGTTTTATTAATAATAAATATTTTCATTAATTGAATAAGAAAAAGTTACATGTAAATACACTTGTTTTCCAAGGCACTATATTTACATAACTCCAACAACGCCTATGTCTATTCTCATAATAACAAAGAATTTGACAAAACACTTAAATGAATATGCTTCTCTATTTTAATTTTATGAATCTATCTTTTCATATAATTAGTTTTATGAGGTATATTAGTTAAAAAATTTTGAAACTTATTGTTAAACATAAGGATCTAATTACATGATCAATTATTATTGGTCTTCTATGATTTTTCTTACTAAATAAGAAATTTTTTATTTTATACTTTTTATATTAAAATTAATCGCAACGAACATTTAAAATTAATTTTGTATTTTTAAATTATCGGAAATCAACACATAAGCCAAAATATTTA
Organism: Erythroxylum rotundifolium; assembly: GCA_027563915.1. Classification (NCBI taxonomy): domain Eukaryota; kingdom Viridiplantae; phylum Streptophyta; class Magnoliopsida; order Malpighiales; family Erythroxylaceae; genus Erythroxylum; species Erythroxylum rotundifolium. The sequence continues at coordinate 17,501 of JAOSBO010200730.1, read as the reverse complement.
TTTGGTCTTCTCCTTATGTTTTAGTTTTAAATTTTAACGGAGCCAAATAACGAAATGAGCCTATCATAACCTGTGAATATGCAACTGAGAACTACATTTATATCATACAAATCTAGAAAAATGGTACAGCAAGTTGATCGAGATAAAAGACGGCTTAATATATTACTTACAACGTAGTTCATTTGATATAAGGTGTAAAGTAATGACAAATATGATGAGTTTGGGGTGGGATATTTACAGTAAATATCTTTACATTATTTATAAATATTAGATAATGATCAATTAAATAAACTATAATCATCATATAATTAAAAACACAACAAAAATAATAACTTATGCGGGAACAAATTTCTTGTAATCTTAAATTGAAGTAAATGACTTGATTGATTAATGATGCATATGATTAAAAAGATTATGTGTTTATCTGAATGTTTGCATTTCTACTGTAAGACCAAGGTTTGGATATGCATCTTAATCATCAATAAAAATTGCATTTTTGTTTGATTGTTTATTTTTAAATTGTGATAATAACTAATTTTAAATAAAGTTAAGAACCGAAAATGTATTATATGTATCAATGCTTCTTCATATGTCTTATTTATTCATAAAGCCCTTATTTATTCCATCCTTTTCTTATTTTCTGTCTAAGTTGGGCTTGTTTGACATTCAGTAAGCTCCATTTTGAGACCAGGGGGATGTAGAATGTATTAGTTACATGGTGAGTCAAATTAAAATCGTTCACTATTGAAGTAACCTTTAGGCTATATTTATAAAAAGTACAAATTAGAATGTTTTATTGCTACTTTTAAAAGCTATAGATTGTCCATTAACATACGCATGTCTAACCCAAAAATAGGTGTGTCCATTAACTTGGTAGTTACTATACTAAACAATATCTGTTCATAAGATTTTATAAATTCAATTGCAAAAGTTTAGTTCTAATTTTTCATGCTTTATGATAGATACTATTTGCAAGTGTGAGGAGAAGATAGTTGGAGGAGCCATTGGAAAACAAGAACTAGGTATGCTAACTTATAAGTATGAAGTTGCTGGATTGTTAATTGGTTTGTTTGCATTCATACTATAGCTATTGAATTTGCTCTATGAAATGCCATATTTTGCTCTATGCAATTCTGCTAAAGTAAGGATCTTGAATTCATACATAAATAGAGAAATGAAATTTCATATTTTTCTTAATTTGTTTTATGACTTTTTTTATTACTCTATCCCTAGTTCTCCGTATAGTTTATCAAATAATAATACAAATTATACATATTAGTATGTGTAGAGCAAAGCTAATATTTGTACGGATGTCTTAGCTTCAATTATGTATTTATCAAATTCTTCCTTCTTTTAAATTTTCTAAGTTGTTAAACAATGGTTTAGCCCTTTCTTTATCTACGACTCTTATAGGTAGTTAGATTTCTTAGAACCTAACCTAATAATTTGGGGACATCAATTAGTACCCCGTTGCCAATCTTAAATGTCAAGTTACTTTTGCGCACATCAATTAGTACCCCACTAGTAGCCATAAACAGTCTCCTCAACATGATGGGAACTATAGTGTCATATTTTATGTAAATTATTAAAAAACTTATAGGAAAAATTATTTTTCCTAGTTTAATAGTTAGGTTTTCTACTACTTCAATTAGATACCTAGTAAACCTTTCCTCATCCTTTGGTTACTAACATAACATAATGTTCTCATTCTTATATTGAATTAATAGGTATTTCTTGCTCTATGGATAAGAGTTGGATGAATAGTATAAGGGTTTCCTGTGAATACATTGATGGAGTGAGGATGTTTATGAATTTTGCGGTTGGAAAAAAGGGCAAAGAGTGTGACATTTCATACCCTTGTGCACGTTCCATGAATTGTTATATGAGATCTTAGAAGAATGTTTTTGAACATTTAATGCAATTCAGCATGGACGAATCATACACTCATTGGGTTTTACATGGTGAACTGCTAGAATATAGACTTATCTATAGGGAAGAATGGCTTGATGCTACAAATGTAGACATAGATGGGACGGGCAATGATATTAATGAAGGTGATGGTGACGAGGAGGATGATGGGATGCAAGATTTGCTTGATGATGTGGGTACTTTCTTAAATGATCATCCAATTAATCAGGATGGAAGGAGTCCTCCTATAGACATTGAAGATTCTATTATGGGTGGCTTTCATGAATTGTTAAGTAAAACAACTGAAGAGTTGTACCCGGGATGTACAAAATTTTCAAAGTTATCATTTTTAATTGCTTCATTTGAAAGTATGCAACAAGTGGAGCAATAAGTCATTTGACATGTTACTTGCTCTACTGAAGGATATATTACCTAAGTGTAAATCTTTGTCGAAGTCTTATTATGAAGTAAATCAATTTCTACGGAGCCTAGGCTTAGGTTATGTGTCAATACATGCATGTAAGTACGATTGTTGCCTATTTTGGAAAGAGTATGGGGACTTGGAAAGTTGTTCCCATTGTGGGACATCAAGATGGAGAATTAATGATGGCAGGGGTAAGAAGATAACACATAAAGTATTGCATTAATTTCTATTAACGTCCAGATTACAACGATTATTCATGTCAAGTAAGACTGCTAAACAAATGGCGTGCCATAATAGCCCTAAAGGTGACAGTAATACCATGGTTCATCCTTCTGATGGAGAAGCTTGGAAGAGCTTTGATGAGCTATATCCTAAGTTTGCCAAAGAACCACGTAATGTTAGACTAGGCTTAGCAACAGATGGATTCAATCCATATGGCAATTTGTCACTTTCATATAGCGTGAGGCCTGTTGTTCTCTTAGCATACAATTTACCCCCTTGGATGTGTATGGATGAGTCATTCTTTATGCTGTCGCTAGTTATTCTAGGTCTAAAAGTGGTCGGTATAGACATTGACGTCTATATGAGACCATTAGTAGATGAGTTAAATGAGTTATGGGAAGATGGTCTTGATGTTTTTGATGTTTCAAAAGGAGAAAATTTTTTAATGCATGTAGCTTTAATATGGACTATCAATGACTTTCCATCCTATGGTACTATTTCTGGGTGGAGCACAAAAGGCTATAAGGCATGCCCTGTTTGTAACAAGCACACTCCTTCTTGTAAGTTAAGAAGTAAGATTGGTTACTTAGGTCATCATCGTTTTCTTCCTTACGATCATCCATGGAGAAAAAGCAAGAAGTTTGATGGCAAGAGTGATCATCGGCCTATACCTAACTTACCAGATGGAGATGATGTGGTGGAAAAATTATGTCATATGCAGAATATATCTTATGGCAAGCACCTTAGTAATAAGAGGAGAAGGAGATTGGAAGGAGAGTTTAATTGGAATAAAAAAAAGCATTCTTTTTGATCTACATATTGGCATAAGTTAAGATTTAGGCATAACCTTGATGTCATGCATATAGAAAAGAATATTTGTGACAATATCGTTTGTACTTTGATGAATGTTGAAGAAAACCAAAGATACAATCAAGGCTCGACTTAATTTGGAAGATATGAATATTCGAAAAGAATTACACTTGATAAGAGCAGCTGATGGAACTATTGTGGCAAAACCTCCAGCTTGCTATACAATATATGCCGATGAGAAGAAAAAGTTTTGTGAGTTTGTAAAGCAGGTGAAGTTTCCAAATGGTTGCATATCGAATATATCTGGATGTGTTAATGTTAATGAAAGGAAGATTACTGGACTTAAGTCTCATGATTGTCATTTACTATTACAAAGCATTCTTCCATTAAGCACGCGTTCTTTCTTGAATAAAGATGTGACAGGTGTTTTAATAGAGTTGGGGGACTTCTTTTGCCAAATTTGTAGACAAAGTTTGAATAAGGATGACGTACAGAAGATTTGTCAAGAGATTACTTTAATCTTATGCAAACTTGAAATGATATACCCACCGACATTCTTTGATGTGATGGTACATTTGGCTATTCATTTGCCAAATGAAGCCTTACTTGGTGGACTGGTTGTGTATAAATAAATGTATCCAATTGAGAGGTATTATTTAAATTGATCCTATTACTTTTAAAAGTTGTCTAAATAGTGGCCTATCTAATTATGGTTAATCATTTGCTAAGATTCCTAGGTACACCAAAGGGATTTGTTAAAAATAAAGCATGTCCAGAAGGATCAATTTTTGAAACGTATGTTGTTAAAGAGTGCATGACATTTTGTTCAATGTATTTAAAAGGAATTGAAACCAACTTCAACGTGCCAGAGTGAATCAATGATTTGGTTGATGGTAGTGACATATCAGTGCTCTTCCAACAATATAAGTCGATTGGTGCCGGCAAAACAATTGCTCTTCCTACAAATGAGCTAGAGATTACACATTGGTATGTGCTTATGAGTTTTCATGATATTAGGCCCTTTATTGAGTAAGTTTGTCTAACCTTTTGTAAAATTAAGATATGTCATAAATAAAGATGTTTCATATAATTTTGATTGAATTTATCATGACCCCATAGTGAGCATATGGATGAGCTGAGGCGACAAAGTCCATTGTATGTTGACAGGATACATAGAGAACAATTTTCTTTATGGTTAAAGCATTGGGTGAGAAGAAGGTTTGTATGTGGTGTACACTAATAATTACATATTATTAACTAATTTTCATTTCTTGTTATAGTTGACGACATGAACTAGCTCCTGTGAAGAAAATATGTTTGATTCTTTGTATGCATTAGCATGTGGACCCCATAGTTTGGTTCAAAAGTATATTGTATACAATACAAATGGCATGCAATTTCACACTGAAGCCCATGATCTACGTAGGATTACACAAAATAGTGGTGTTGCAGTGTTAGGAAATTATGGGAAGATAATATTACATTTTATAGGATGCTGATAGATATTATCAGGCTTGAATATGTTAGGGATAAAAGTGTTGTGCTTTTCAAATGCAAATGGTAAGATCTTGGAAATTCGAATATAAGGGTCAACGGCATTCTAAAAAGCATCAACGTAACTAAGTTTTGGTTCAAGGATGACCTATTTGTTTTAGCAAATCAAGCAAAGCAAGTTTTTTTGTGGAAGATTTGTTACTCGGTTCAAATTGGCAGATTGTTCAAGGATGTGAAGTTAGACATGCGTATGATATCCCATTGCATGGTAATGAAGAAGATTCAAATGAGTTTAGGAGTTTTATGAAGTTCCAGTGGAAGTTGAGGAATGTTCCTTATAGTTTTTAGATCGAAATGATATTGCATTTGATGTAATAAATAATGTTGTATTGAATTCCGAGCAACGTTTGAATGAAGATTTGGATGACTTAGAGACAAGCAGTAGTGAGAATGAATGTGATATTGTATTTGAAGAGTCCACCAACGACGATGATGAATAAATTCTTATTATGCACTTGAACCTTTGTTGTTTTATCTTCATTGATGAATAAATTCTTATTATGCAAATTGAGCCGTTTGGTGCCTAACCGTTTGCGTTTGGTCCAAATCAGTTCCTTCTAATTTAGTTTGGCTTAAGAATGTTTATTTAGGAATGGGCCTATAGTTGGCATTTGTGATTGTTTTAGGTAAGTAGTAATTAAAATTGTTGTGGACTAATAGACGAGCCTTATTCAAAAATCAGTTAACTTTCTTAAAGTCCACTACTTATATGAACTTAATCATATAACAAGCTTAATAGGTAGGCTAATAAGTCTTGATGAAAATGCGACCAAACTCAAAAGAATTGGATATGCTAAGATATTCTTTGAAACATATTTTAATAGAAAATTTCACTATTCTATAAGGATAGTGAAACTAAATGATTCAAGAATACCGGTTGAAGACTGAATCAAAGTTGCATATTTGTTGAAAGTAATAAAGAAATATCACAAGTTAGGGATGTCTAAAGATGAAGAGATCCTGAACAAAAATAACCTTGGTACCTCTAAACAGAGTGTGGGTACAAGCTTCTTACCTTCAAATTCGTTAAACTGACCAAGAGTATACTCATCAATAGCATCAACCATGTAAAGGACTCCATAACCCTTCTTCTTCAACTTCTTAAGGAACTTACCTGCAGTGTTTCACGTATAGGTCCTCATTATCTGCTTTCCTACCTCATATAATTGGTCTATCTGTTTAATTCCATTTATAGATAAAAGTTAAATGCCACCAATAATTATTTGACTCTCTTCACTTCATATAACTGCACTTTATGTTTATGAATTTTGTTCTTATAGCCTTTTATTAGTCACAATTGATAACTTCAACAGTGCAAATTACTGTTATATTTTAGGTAGTTTTTCCTAAGGGTTCAAAAGATCCATCAGCTACAGTGTCATTTATAGTGGAGCAATATCTTGAGTTAATAATCTAGCTTTAAATATCTGAAGTTGTTTGCATATTATCTATTCTTCTAGATGCTTTTGTATGCCTTATCTATCTCTACAACCCCTATCCTTGTATTTATTTACCCAGAGAAGGATTGCTAGTAAGAACTGGGTCTTATCATAGACTTCATCATCAACTCCCTATACTTACCAATTTAAATAATTTAGATTTAATGAACTGAACATGAACAGAGCTAAAGGCCTTCTCTATTCTCTTTTAAGATATAGTAAATGTATTTATCTAAATACAATTATTCTTAAAATCAGTTATGTATGTGATATTATATAAGAAAATTTGTATTTGTAGGTAAGAGTATGTAATATTATGTAACTCCTAAAATCAGTCGAGCGACTCATATATTGTTCCTTGCATTAGGCTTCAGAATTTGATCTAAATTCAATCCAACTTCAATCAGCTCTAGAAGATTTTGATCATTCTTCTTTCCTGTAGTGACTTAAACCCATAGCAATCTGAGGTACAAATGGATCATCTGGAAAAGTACTTTTAAAAGCTATTTCAATGACAGGTTTTTAACTTCAGATAACTATCTCCATTAAATGACCATTAAACAATTAACTAGAGGCTAAACTTAGAGAGATAGATGCATTGATAGGTACAGAAGGAAACTATACAGATGTTGGGCAAAAACAAAATTTCGTTTATCAACATCGAGCATTGGCTTCTTGGAAAATCTAAATCTTGTTGGGAAAATGAAGTGGAAGTGCAAGAAAATACCCAAACCCTTGTTTTAGTTTGGTCGTGTATTGAAATTTGATGACTTGTGGTTGTGATAATTAAAAAAATGAGTAAGACATCACACCAAGTCAGCTTTCAATCAATTGGTTTTAAAACATAACTTCAAATAACTATCTCCTAAAAAAAATAGGCTTCGTACATCTACAAAGATTGTGGATACAAGCTTCTTACCTTCAAATTCCTTGAGCTAACTAATCGCATAGTCATCAATGGCCTTAACCATATAGATGACTTCATAACCCTTCTTCTTTAACTTCTCAAGGAACTTATCTAAATGTGGAAATTACAGAAGTTAAGAAATTACAAAAGTTAGAAATTACAGAAGTTTAAAAAAAATGTGGAACTTAGAGGAACAATTACAGAAGTTAAGAAAAATGTGGAAGTTTTTTACCCTTCTAAAACTTGAAGGAATAATTTATAGAAGTTATAACAGATTTGTCAACTTAATGCAATCATTTTTTACGAGAACTAAGATTAACCCAATGGATTTCTGATTCATTAGAAAACATAATGGTATTAAAATCTGTCAAGGTAAGTCAAGGTGAACTAATGCCATTTCTTATTGACAATAGATGTAGCTTCTTGTGTATGGTTATTTGTTTGGAACATAAACAAAAGTAACCTAAATTGTCCACATGTTCAACCTATTACCAATCCTAATTATCATTTCAAAGCCATATGTTCAACCTATTGCTGATCCTAATTTGAATAAAATGCTATATAACATCCCTCCATTTTAAGATTTATATTAAGATTCAAGAAGAATCATGCATTACCTTAAATGTGCAGATGCTTTTATCCTTCAAATAATGCCTGTTCAGCCATTTTATCCATAGTAAATCCTTTTCATGTATAATTCTCTATAATCTTTTAAACAAAAGAGTCCTAGTAACTACTTGTATTATGTCCCATCTAGCATTTTGGTTATATCCATGTCTTATAGTGCTGCCAAAATCTATGATGATCTACTATATGTCTTGTTGGCTTGACATGGTAGAATCTTCATCTCATATATGGAATTCAACTACTTCGACAGTATGCAAATGTGATATTTTATTCTTTTGATTTAGCATATAGAAGAAACAATCCTTAAATTCATGTGTCATTTGCATCATCAAGCCTATCTTATGATCGACTATTGTTTTTGCAGATTGTATTAAAATACAAAGTAAAAGACAATCATCTTATCTCTTAATTAATCCATACAGAAGGTAATAGACTGTCATTATGCTAATTTAGATTTCTATTTACTTTATATTGACAATAATTTGATTTACAATTTGTCTCAAAGATGGTGTTGCTAGGCTAATTTAACAACTATGAAAGCTATTGTCTTAGAGTCTAGGTGACACAAATTCTTGCTTGTATGCTTAATTTTATGATATTTTGGATTGTTTAACATTATATATTAATAGTTAAAGTTTAATTTATGGGTTGCTTATAAGCTACAATCAATTCATTCCCATAAAGTAATGACTAACTTAGTTACTACAATCAATTACATTATTTGGAGTCCTTTTTTTCTTACATTATTTGGTGTTCTTTTTTGCTTATTCGGACATTATAATCAGTACTCAATAGTTCAACACAAGTGGATCTTGATACTATATAAGCATGTACTAGATAAGCTCATATATGCTTATTTAGAAAGTTAAACCTTGATACTAAATCAATTTCCCTATTGTACGAATTCTTACTTTTTATAGTATAACGGGGACAAAAGAAAGGAAAGAGATCATAAAGTAAGCTAAGAATTTGCTTTTACGGAACCTTAACTAATCAATAGATATGTTAAAAGTGAATGCAACAATGCTAAGAACCAAGAAACCACTTCTAACCTGCTATACTATCACAGTCAAATGAGAATATGTTAGGGATAGATGGATGCATGCATAGAGCCATCAGATTTTATTCTTCTCACTTGAATTCCTGTCATTCTAGCAATCTTTTATTCTTTAATGCAACCTTGTAAGTTGATTTCACATATGAATTTTTTATTGCTCGTGCATCTTTATATCTCTATCATGGGAATGAAACTCCTTTAAAAGGGAATTTGTAGTCATTTTGGATGGAACGCGTATACAATGCATATGACTATTAGGCTATTAGCTTATCAATTGAAAGAGAATCATATTGTAGCTACAGTGGAGTGAAATGGAATGGGATTTAGAAAATAACAAGTTGTGGAATAGAAGTTTAGTGACATATGGTAATTGATACCAACTAAAGATCCCCATTTATCCTGTTTTGCTTCACATAAATGTAAGGACTAATAAACTTCTTTAATAATTGTGGTTCTTATCTACTTAGTTATATGTGCTCTCTTTCACTTAGTTTTATTTCAACATTCAAAGTGCCAATTAAATTTTGTCAATAGCTTTCTCATGTACAATTAAAAATTCATTAAGGAGGATTGCATTCCTTAACACAAATAATCTACAATAACCATATATGAGAACTTGATGAAATTCACAAGGCATTATGATAGGGATTCTTTGATTTTGGTTAGACTTAGAAAATCACCTAGCAGCTTTCTTGGCTTGATGAGCAATTAAGTGAGCTTATAGAAAAATTATTTGGTGAGTTACTAGATGTTATTAAAAGACTAGGTTTGCATGTGAAAGGAGGGGATAATTGAACTTGCATATTGCCTTGTTAATTGGTGACATATTATTTTATTAACATACTCTATTTTTAGAGGTAACCTATACATTGATGTAGCTGCATTATTTGCTTATACATTCCTGTCTCCAGTGCATTTGTGAATATGATATTTAGCTATAATTAATAAAAACCTTCTTATTATTCTACCCGCGTGCAGGTGTTGTTGGGGTGACAGCAATATAGTAAGCAACTGTCTTAAGCTACCATCATATCTTCTAGTTTCATAGTCGAAGATGATTTCCATCTTCTACTTCCATGAACATAATATAATCTAATGACATTTGAAAACTAAAAACTCTTTGATTCATACCATAAATTGTTTTGGAAAATTGAAACTTTTACGACATTATAACAAAAGTATATAGCTATTATGTAATTTTGAGCTATAGTGCTCTCCTCTTCAGGGTTTTGGTATACGAATTATCGGATTCATTTATCTTCAAATTAAAATACTTGAAATTTACATCTGCAAATTTAGTCACATACTTGAAAATGCAATTTGTTATCAAAATACTTACAAATGTAATACACATTTTCATATCAAAATACATTTATGAAATTTACATCTGTAAATTTAAATATGCACATTCTCTGCTCTTTTGTTATCAAATGGAAAAGTTATAAAAAGTTAGTTTATTCATGTTTCTTCCTTGAAAATTATGTTCACATGCATGGATGCACACATTTACAAGAATATAGGAGCATAATCATGCAAAATTTTTCTAGATTCTTGATCTTTCTTTGTCATCCATCAAGTTTTTCTGACAAAACCTTTTATGAATAGTATTATGAATTTAGCCATAATTTAATCAAATCCAATTGCCATCTGTTTTTGTTGTTTTCTTTAAATATGGTTGATGAATATACTTTGAAATCTAATGTCGATGTGAATGCAGGTGATTCACATAGGACCTGGTCTACCCAAGAAGAAGAATAAGGCTGCACCAAGTAGCTTAGTACCGACACAACTGCAGTCACGGTATCGTCAGCTAATTGGAAGTGTAGCTAATGAGCCATGTGCTTGTACACAGCCACAAGATCACACACCTGCACGTACACAGGCAGAAGATCACACACCTGCACCTTCTAAGCCTACTTCATCACTAAGAAAAGTTACATATATGCCTAGAAATCATCCTAGAGATAAGCATGAACAAATTTTGAATATGTGATGCAATATTAGTTCTCTCTCAACTTCCCAAGAGATGCCTCCAGCTTCTAATTATCAGACACCAGTAGATCACACTATTCTTCCCACTGTGGGCTCTTCTTCTGTAAGCACTGCAGGTATGATCTTTCACATCACATTGGTTAATTTTATTAAGATTAATTATTTGGTTTATCTAACCAATTAAGAGTATGTTATATGCTAATTATAAATTATTCCCTTGCTATTTTAAGATCCAAGACTGGTCTAAAAAAAAAACAAGGGGTGTCGCAAAAGGACACGGATTGGTAAAGATTAATAAGGCGATAGGTAAAAGATTGGAGATAGAGATCTCCCCTGCTGAAGGATGACCAACCAACTTCGTACAGTCTGCCAAATTATCAAGTGACATTGGTATGGTATCCCGAACTTGCTCACCTTTAAGAACAAAATGGAAAAAAATTACTAATGAGGAATTGGACATTGCATTTGATAAGTTAGACATAAGTATTCTAAACCAATCTAATTTGTACTTGTTTTCCATATGCCTAAAGCGTTGACCAATAATTTATAATTTTTTGTAGCAAAAGTTGGAAGTCAAAGGAATGAGGACTGACAACGAAGTACATGCTGCTGTGAAGAAGTTTCTTGCTTTAACGTCTAAAGATCAAAGATATAATTTTAAAAAGCATTTTACTAAGCACGGAAAGGATGTTAAGCCGTATAATGTCACAATGGCAAAGTGGTTGGATTTATGCAAGTATTGGGAGCAATCAGCTACAAAGGTTAGTTTATTTGATAGAAAACCTAATTTCACAACTTCTTTGACAACTGATTATATTTTAGTGTTTATGAATTATGATTTATATATGTTATAATAGATTTTTCTATGTGTACGATTAGGAAAAAAGTCAAAAAGCCAAATTGGCTAAGAGTCAGGTCAAATGTAGACCAAACTCTGGCTCTAAGGCCTTTATAGCGATATGACATGAGATTGTGAGTTATTATCGTTTCAATTATATTTTACTTTGATTGACATTTAAAATTTTATAATAAAAATTACTAGTAATATATTTTACAGAGTGACAGAGATGGAGAAGAGTGTAACCGGATGAAGCTATGGTATCACACTCATTATGATGAAAGTAAAGGTCAATGGACAACTGCCAAATGCAAAGAAAAATGGGTGATTACATAGTTCATTTACAAATATTTCTTAAATGAGCATGTGTAAGTAATTAATTCCTACTTTTTCAAGAATTCATGACACGTTCAACAGAACATGGTCATCCGATGATAGTGGATGAAGTGTGTGACAAAGTCTTGGGTAATATATCAGATTACGTTTTTGGTATGGGAACTGGGCCTCGAGCACAAGGGAAGACTTCGGTTAGAAAGAGACTTCAAGATGAATTAGAAGAGTCAAAGAGGGCAAATAAGAGGTTACAGTCTCAAGTCGATGAATTGACTAAACAATTTAAAGAAATGCAGGATCGATTAACTTCCCAAGTCGAACAACAAGAAAAGGTTTTGGAACTTTGATGTTCTACACATAATGTTTGTTTAGATTAGATATGTACTCATATTGATATATTAAACACTTATGACGTATTGTTTATTTTAATTACCGTGTTATGACATGTTTAGGAATTGCAATTAAATAAAAAATTGTCTACATGTATTTAATTCTTGTTATACATGAAAAATTATTAAAATTAATGATATACTCAAAAAATTGAAGAATTATTAAATAAATAAATTTCATAAATAACATTTAATAGTTATTAAATAAATAAGATTTTAAAATTTTGTTAAATATTAAATTAGCAAATAATTAGAGTAAATTTATTTTCAGAAATTTGAAACAAAATAAAATTAAAAATGTTAATTATAATTCAAAATTATTAAATTAAATTTATTTTCGAAATAATAAAAAATTAAATTAATAATTAAAATTGATTAATTATTAAATTATTTCTATATTCGGATAAATGAAAACAAAGAAAACACGTAATTTATATTGGATCATTATTAACTATTAATTATTTTCAGATAAATGAAAACTTTTATTATAAATTTTGAAAAATTATTATAATAAATTTATTTTTTGCTAAATTTAAAAAAATAAATGTCTTTCAATCCGCGGCGTACAGAAAATAAACGTCTCGGATTACACTTTTTCTATAGCATTTTTAAGACATCGTAGATTAAGTTATTTTTGAGACGTTTTTTAAAAACGTCGTTAAAACTCAAACAATCTATGACATTTTCACAAAACCTCACGAAATATCCTATTTTTTCGTGACGTTTTTGTGAAACGTCGCCGAATATTTGGGCTTTTCACGACGTTTTCAATAGAACGTCATGGATACCTATTACCTACCCCACCATCTGCAACATTTTTTGTGACGTTTTTAAAATTTGAAACGTCACAGAATGGGTTCTTTTCTTGTAGTGTTTATACCTTAAATGGTTAAATAATTGGAAGCAACCCTCATAGCCATGCAAAAACATGCACAGCTGTGACTGATTTGATCCTTCATTCTTTTTTTTTATTCCACTCTTTTATGCTTTATCTTACCTTCTTTTGCTCTAATATTCTTCTTTGTTGTTCCATAAAGACAAGTGGAAATTGAAAAGATGACTTCAATAAATATGCTTTCAAGTCACTTTAGCTCTTTTACTTTTGAAATGTACCTAAGATCAAAAATTAACTAAAATGAGTATCCTAAACATTTCTATGGCATTAATCAATAAGTGTAGAAGATAAAATAGATCAACATTCAAACATATATCAAATTTCCCTAGATCAACATTTAAACATATATCAAATTGCCCCACATTTAGCTTTTGATCATCCTCGGGCAAATTGTGAAAATCAAAATCACAAACCAACATTTTTACTCATTTTCCAATTCTTCCAAGAATAGATAATCATAAATAAAGATGAATTACTTTCAAAACGTATAGGAAAAACTCAACATTCAAGCTCATACTCATGATCAATCAATATTCACCACCCTTCAAAACTGAGTAATCTAGAGGTAGACTTAGACAAAAAGTATTTGACACCATCCATAATCACAATAATCCATAACTTTGCATATCATTTCATTTCTCCACCACTAAAAGTCACATGCATAATAATGAATCAAAGAACTTTTCTAAGGTTGTAATTTGGGTACGGATAAGGTGGGATACATTTTGGTCAATGTAGTTTGGAAGCCATTAAGCTAGTGAAGCAAAAGTAACACTTAATGAAAAATTAAATGCATAAGTTAGCATTCATTCAAAACTGGGTATCGACAGCCATGAAGAATGCAACAACTATATTTCACAACTCAATTAGCACTCACATCATAATATCATATGAACATAGCACAACAAAATGCTCTATCCAACATAACATCCTCTTCATATGCCATATACTCAAACGCCCAACCAATACAACTTAAAGAGGATAAATGATTAATTAATGACTTTTCACAACAATTGCATTGCCTCCTTCATACTTTTTAATTTTAAAATTTTTCTTTTCTTTTTTTCTTTTTTTCATATAAACCTGAAAGAGGCTACATCAACATAGGATTTGTAAGATGACATTTTAATAAATTCAACCATCCCACATGTAAGCAAACCCCCACACTTAGACTTTTACATAATCACATTCATCAAGAATTAACAAATGCTCCACTAGCTTTAAAGCTTCGGTAGGACATTTGGTTAGGTGGATGTAATGTGGTTTATACAAAAGAAAATGTTAATACAAACCAAAAGGAATTAGCAAGGGAAATTCACATGAATAGATAGGCTATTTGGCTAAGGTAGCTTATAATCAACAAAGAATGCCTGATCATTTTCATAAACATGCATGTGATAAACAATGTGGTCTCAAATAGAATTCAACGCAAAGTAAGGATGTATATGACATGAAGGTCACTTATAATAAACAAAACAATGAGACTGATATGAATGTGTCAGTCTAGTATGGCTTAAATCCTCATTAGTTTTATCCACCACTTGTCACCTCTCTTCTAAGAATAATGTACATTAACTAATCATAAGAGCAAAGCAAATGCCAAATTTTTGCTATGAATTTTTCTAGTCAATTTACACTCTAATTATGACTAAATAATCTTAAAAGTAATAAAAAACAATAAAAATTTTTATTTTGTTCATTTGATTTTGAAAATTGCCTAAGAAGCCACATAAGCCACACTTAAGCTCAAAAACATACATAGAAACTAGCATCCCCCACCCTCACACTTAAATTTTACATTGTCCTCAATGTAAAATCACATGCAAGCTATGGAGCAGTCAAAAAAAAATAGAAAATGTGAAAATACAAAAAAAAAACAAAAATTAACTCCCCATGGGTTGCCTCCCAAAGAATGCCTTAGTTTAACGTCATCGGCTCGATCTCTAGTTTCGCGCATCAAGTGATGCTAGCCACATCCCCCAGCATCAACACTTCCATATACTCCGTTTGGAAGTCCTCATAATATGGCTTGAAGCGATGACCATTCACTCTAAATGTCTTGTTAGTTTTAAGGAATCGTATCTGCACTACACCAAAAGGAAAGACATAAGTAATAACAATCGAACCAACCTAATGGTAACACAACTTACCTGGAAAAATTTTGAGTTTAGAATGATATGGTAACACTTTTTGGCCTACCAAGAAGCTTTTCCTTGAAATCATCTTATCATGAAATGCTTTCATCCTCTCCTTATATATCACTGGATTTTGATATGACTCATTCCTCATTTCTTCCAACTCTTGAAGTTGCAACTTCCTATACATTCCTGCATCAACCAAGTGCATGTTGTATCTTCTGATAACCCAATATGCCTTATGGTGTAGTTCAACAGGAGGATGAAATGGCTTCCCAAACATTAGCCTATATGGAGACATACCAATTGGTGTTTTGTAAGTTGTCCTACAGGCCCATAATGCATCTTGTAGTCTTACAATCAAATCATTCCTATAGGCTGCATGGTTTTCTCGAGGATTAACTCTATTTTACGATTTGAGACTTCAGCTTGACCGTTGGTTTAGGGATGGTAAGCAGTAGAAACTTTGTGTGTGATGTGATATTTTTTTAACATTGCTTCCAACACCCTGTTATAGATGTGGGTTCCTGTGTCACTAACGATGTCATTCGATATCCTAAACCTAGAAAAATGTTAGCCTTAACAAAATATGTAATAACCTTGGCATTTTAGTCTTAGTGGCTTTGGCTTTCACCCATTTAGAAAAATAATCAACCGCAAGCAATATATAAGTAAGGCCAAAAGAGGGAGGGAAAGGTTCCATAAGGCCAAAAGATTGAGGGAAAGGTTCCATAAAATCAATGCCCCAAATGTCAAAAATTTCACAGAAAAGTAAAGGAGTTTGTGGCAATTCATCCTTAAGGGATAGGTTACCTAATCGTTGGCATCTATCATAGGATTTGTATAAGGTATATGCATCTTTAAACAATGTTAGCCTGTAGAAGCCACTCTCTAGAACTTTATGAGCTATCCTTTTCACTCCAAAATGTTCTCTGCAGAAGGATAAAATTGATGATGATTCATTTTCCGGTACATACCTGATAACTTGATCTGTACAGTGCCTCTAAAGATATAGGTGATCCCATACGTAATACTTCGCTTTACTTCGTAGTTTATCCCTCTGAGACTTTGACAAACCAACAGGCAATTCGTTAGTAACTAAAAAATTGACAATGTCAGCATGACATGGTGGTGTTGTATCGGGAGAAAATAATTGCTCATCCAGAAAGGTTTCTCGTAGAGACATATCATCTTCTTCCTTTATCAAATGGATGAGATGGTCTGCCACTACATTGTTTGCCCCTTTTTTATCTTTGATCTCTAACTTAAATCCTTGAAGGAGATGAAACATATGATCAGCCTCAGTTTTTTTCCTTCTTAGTGAGCAAGTATCGTAAAGCTACATGGTTAGAATAAACAATCACTTTAGCACCAAGCAAATACAATCGAAATTTTTCTAATGTAAAAACCACATTTCCTTTTTAGTAGTAGAATAATTCAATTGAATCATGTTTAGAGTATTTGAAGCATAGTAGATGGCATGCAAAGCTTTTCCCACTCTTTAGCCTAGAACTTCCCCCATTGCATAATCGCTTGCATCACACACAGTCTCGAAGGGGAGGTTCCAATTTGGCGGTTGAATCACCAGCAGGGATGTCAGAAGCTTCTTAAGTTTGTTGAATACTTCCTTGCACTTTTTGTCGAACTCAAAGGAGACATCTTATTGAAGATGCTTGCATAGTGGTGTGGCTATCTTTGAAAAGTCCTTAATAAACCTTTGATAAAAACCTACATTCCCAAGAAAAGAACACACTTCCCTCACGGTAGAGGGGTAATGTAACACCCCACTCTCGCGTAACCCGAACCTGACATCGATGGTGATAACCGGATCTGTGCCCCGCGAGGGTAGCGTGCTACATCACTCAGTAAACTCAGTATCAAATTTTTTTTGTAAACATTCATACGAGCGAAAAATAGTAAACGATCGAGCCGGTGTTAAATTTGTATACCATTCCAATCATTACAAATATT
>JAOSBO010200717.1:0-18199 GCA_027563915.1 Erythroxylum rotundifolium | reverse complement strand
CATGAATGCATGTACAATCATGTGCATGTGCAAAAATTACCATTCATATCTATATAGAGGCTATATGATGTATGATCGTGCCGAGATATTTTTACACACGCCTAACCCGTCCCAAATGACCAATTTACCCTTCCCATCGGTGATGCGATGTTACAATGTAACTCTTATGACTCAGTATTATAACAATTTAACCCTTAGTAGTTTTGAAGACTGACTATTACAATTCTCCCCTCCTTAAGAAATTTTGTCATCGAAATTCTTACATGATTGATCAAATAGATTGGGGGTAATGTTTTCTCGTATTCCTTAGTCTCCCACATAGCTTCCTCTCTCGAAGGATTTCTCTAAAGGTCTTTAACCAAAGGAATTACATAGTTCCTTAATTGTTTAGTTTGATATCCAACTACTTTAATCGGTTCCTCCACATAACACAAATTAGTTGTAATCTCAACCTCCTGTGCCAGTAATACATGTGTTGGATATGACCGATATATCTTGAGCATACTGACATTAAATACATTATGAATCTGACCCATTTCTAGTGGTAATGCTAATTTTTAAGCTCATAAGGACCGATATACCTAGGGGTCAACTTTCTTTTTTTTACCAAATCTTAGCACTCCTTTCCAGGACGACACTCTAAAAAATACCTTGTCTCCTACTTAATACTTCATATCCTTCTGGTGCTGCTCTGCATAACTCTTTTGCCTGTGTTGAGCCACCTTAATCCTACTGTGGAACAATTTTACCTTATCAATGGTATCTTGAATTAACTATGGGCCTTCAGCAATTCTTAGGTCTTCTTCATTCTAGTACAAAGGTGTAACACCAACATACCCCCTAAGAGGATATAAAGATGCTACAAAAAAATAAAACCAAAATAATCCAAAAAATACTAAGGCATTTCCAGAAACTCAAAGAACAAATATTTCATTCATCAATGGTTGGGTCATATTCAGAACATAACATACATATGGTACTTATTACATACAATCAGTAAATCTAAATCCAAACTGTATTAAGATTATTACAAAACATTAAACAAAACATAAAATACAACATGTCTCTTTAAATTGAAAAACAACTCAAAAACAAACTAAACAATACTAGAACAAAACACAATCTTCTTGGCCACTACAGTTGTCCTTGTCCCATTCTCAAGTCTTCTTATCAGAGCCTACACAAAAGCAGATCCACCGTCCTAAGCATATAACTTAGTTGGGAACAACTAAACAAGATATAAGTTAGCGACTGTCTCTAACAATCGTTTAGTATTCACATATGTAGAATCAGATCATATCACCAACAATCTTTAATTTTTCAAATTAAGGAGCAATCCAATCATTGTGTGTCTCAAAACAGAATATGATTCATCATTATAGAACAAGACATATAAATATCAAAGTAGAGTGTCATTGAACATATCACACGTATTAAATAGAACATAATTGTGCCAAAATAGATCAAAACTTGTATCTGGTCAGAATTTATCCTGTATTAGATCAGAATTTATCTTATTTCAGATTAGAACTTGTTTATATCAAAACTGAACATGTATCAAAATACAAAACATGTTAGCCGGTTAATCCTTTTTACAGAAGTGTGTAACGGGACTAGAATAGGAGAGACTTATGTCTCGATGACAGGAGGCACCGAAGTGTCACAAGAGTAGCTACAGACCCTTCTAGGCATACCTATTTACCCACATCTAGGACTTAACAGTTTTAAAACAATCCATTTCAGATTTTAGAGTCACAAGCAAATAATGTAGTATATAACAAATGTCTTTTTTTCATTTTTCTCAAATTGTTCATATTCACTCCCTTTTGATCAAATTCAATATGCCTTAAAACAAAAACATTTCCATTAATATATCAATGAAAAATTAAGTCATTATATATTATATAACATCATAGGAACTCCCAATTCACAAACATCCATATCCAATTCACTTCACATAAAACCCTTGGAACACATCATCTTGAACACAGCGTACATTTTAACATTAGACACATAATTAAATAATCACCCATTCTTTAAGTTATTACCTTAATTAAAAATCCATAACTAAATTAAATTTTACTCAATTAATCTAACATCTTCTAGGTTCATTTTCAAGCCATAATCATGTCCAAATACACCACATTAGAGAGACTTGTCCTCATGTGGTTCAACAATTGCACAAATCAGCATTTACCATGTAAAAACCCTGCCTATGATCATGGGGTACCTCCTCATGATTGTGACACAAGCTACTGCATCTGTCTACGATTGTAGAATGGGTGCCACAATCGTGGCCTGTCCTTTTCTCAAATTTTTTTTTTCAGATTTTCTCAGGACAAGTATTGGGTTAATTTTATATAGCCATTATAACATATAAATTGAGTTTTCTAGGCAATAAGTTCTTTGAAAAAATGTTCCTATATATCTTAAGTTTCTAATGAACTAAAGTTAATACAATTTGGTTCATTATTCCTAGAGTTATACCCAAAATACCACAGATTGTTCTCAAACAGTGATAGTAACCAAAACTTAACTTTAAGTCAAATTAAAAAACCTTTAGAGATAGAACTAGAATTCTATTCCTTCATGAACATTATAGACATATGTATGTAGTTTAATCTAAAATTAAAATCACCCCATTTGGATATCTTCAGTTCAATTTATGTTTAAAATACCAATGTCTGCTCAGTGGAACCACTACAATTAACTCATGTATTACACCTTCAACACCCTTCACCATAGTTCATCAATTCCACCTTATTCATGCCCCAATTCCACATCAAGTTCATGTCCAGAACCAATTCAAAAATCATTCATTAAGTAACTTAAAAATTTCCACACATCAAAACCAAACCAGAAATTATCATACAAGGATCATTTTTTCAGCATTCAATTTTCATACTCTTAGCACATATTCTAACGAATTCAAGTATCGAACATTTCACATTATAACATGAAATCAAAGCATTCCCTTACCTTATTTAACTTCAGAGAACAAGCTAAACTATCCTTCCAAACAACCAAAACAAGTCTAAAATCAAGGTGCAAATCTTAGCAACAAGAAGACAGCATAGAAGATAACGTAATTTACTTTCTTGATGCAATGTTTGACTAAGAATTTGGAGTGATAATGCAAGGATTTCTAACAAAATTTTATAGATAAAGGAGAGGGATAGTCTTAGTGGTGATTGAGTAATAATAGAAAGGCTAACCAATAGAAACACTTCTACATTAGCTAGACTCATTTGATGCTATGTGTCACTCCCACCATAAGAGAATGTCTCCTTTGCATGTATCCATTAACCCAATTTTTACTTAATGAATGCTGCCAAATGCCACAATTTAATCAGGCCACTTGTCACTCCACCAATGTTGCCAAATTTCAATACATTAGTTATGCCAAATGACAATAACTCATAGGCTTAGTCATTCTAATTTTCATGTACCAACTTATCTTGCCACTTAACAATTTTCCTAGTCCAAATGTACATTTCAATACCTTAATTCTCTAATAATGTTAATTAATTCGAATTCACTAGGTATGATCCATTAAACCAAAATTCAAGTCATATGCAATTCTCAATCATATCATAATTTTTAACATCTATCATACATGTACTTTCATGAACATGTAACATTCCAAATAGGGTATTGAGGCCATACAAAAGGTGCTCGACACCTTCTTCCATATAATGCCTCATTGGAGCCATACCAATACTACTATGATAATGATTATTAAATGCAAATTCAATGAGTACTACATACTCATCCCATGCTCCTTGAAACTCCAAAACACACACCCTAAGCATGTCCTCAATAGTCTAAATAGTCCTCTCACTCTATCTGTCTGTCTAAGGGTGAAATGTTGTACAAAATTTTAACTTTGTACCCAATGCTGTCTGTAGGTTGCGTCAAAATCTGAAAGTAAATTTGAGATCTCGATCTGATACAATAGACACTGGGACTTCATGTAACCTCACTGTCTCATTTACATCTCTCCAAGCTAACTGATCTAGTGTGTTATTCTCTCTAATAGGTAAGAAATGAGCTTATTTTGTCAATCTTTCAATAATGACTTATATAGCATCATGTTGCCTCGGAGTTCTTATCAAACCTGTAATAAAATTTATGGTAATCATTTCCTATTTCCACTCTAGAATAGGTAATGACTGCAATTTCCTAAATGATGTCTGATGCTCTGCCTTAACTTTCTGTAGATGTACCTGTATGCCTTGTCCAGATAATATATGACCCAAAAACACCACCTGATCAAGCCAAAATTCACACTCACTGAACTTAATGTATAGTTGCTTCTCTCTCATTATATGTAAATTTAACCACAAATGTTCATAATGTTCCTCTCTACTCCTCAAATATGCTAAGATATCGTCTATAAATACAATAACAAAGATACCTAAATAAGGTCAGAATACTTTATTCATCAATTTCCATAAAGGTAGCCGAAGCATTCATTAATCCAAAAGGCATCACCAAAAACTCAAAGTGTCTTATATTTGGTTTTGAATGCACTCTTTGGTACATCAGTTTATGTTATTTTCAATTATTAATAACCTAACCTCAAATCTAGTTTAGTAAATACCTGAGCTCCCTCTAATTGATCGAGTAAATCATCTATTCTCAGTAAGGGATACGTATTCTTCACTATCACTTGATTTAATTGCCTATAATCAATGCATAATCTCAAAACCCCATCCTTCTTATTCATAAAAAAATTGGAGCTCCCCAAGGTGAAGGTGCCATCCTATAAGGAGGAATAGGTATAAAAGCAGTTCCTGGGATAAGGTCAATGTTGAACTCCATTTCCCTGTCTAGTGGTAATCCTAGTAATTTAGTAGGAAAGACTTCTAGAAAATCTTTAAAAACAGGAATATCCTATAATGTTTGCTCAACTTTGGTATCAGTCAAATAGGCTAAATAAACCTCACATCCACTTCGAATCAGTCTAAAAGTGCTCATTGATGAAATCAATCTGGTTGGCACTGCTTGACTAACATCTTTAAATATTACTCTTTGTTGAGTAGGAGATTCAAGAATAACTTCCTTAGTGTAAAAATTCATCACAGCCTTATGAGTAGCAAGCCAGTCTATACCTAAAATAAGGTTTATCTTTTTCAACTACTGTACTATCAAATTGACTTTTAATTCGGACTAGTTAGCCTAAATAATACACCCTCTACATACTTCTCCAATCATTGTAGTACTACTTATTAGAATACTCACCTCTAAGCCAAATCCCAACATCTCTCTCTCATAATGTAATTGGGATGTAAATTGTGGGGTAATAAAAGAAAGCGTAGATCTTGTATCTAACAATGCAAATGCCTCAAGATCAAATACATGTAACACACCTGCAACAACATCTAGGAAACTCGATGCCTTTTGTCTAGTAATAGAAAAAATCCTAACCTGAGACTATGGTTGGTTACTCCGTACTTCAGTCCTATCACTAGGACCTGCTGAGATTGCTTTATCCCTACCTCTGCCTCTTTGTCCTGGTTCATTAGCTTTCCTATACTAGACTATCATCTCCGTCACCGATTCTCCTCTCACTCCAAACTGTGCTCCTAAAGTTACTGGACAGTCTCTAATTTGATGGTCGAAGGAGTTATAATGGAAACAAGCTCTCGATACCTTCCAACATACTCTATATCTTTTTCCACAATGTTCAACACTAGAATTGTGTTTATCTACCATAATTCTGCCCTCTAGATGCCTAGCCTCTACCACCACCCAAATGAGTAGAACTGCCTTTAGGTCTAAACCCTAGCTACCTCAATTTATAATGTGATCGTGATGCTCTATTTCTAAATTACCAAAGTCAGCTTGAAACTCACTATGCCTCTTGGACCTAAAATCTTATCTATACTCTCCTTGTTCATCCTTTATTAACTGCTCAATTTGAATTGAAGTGGCTCGTAGCTCGATAAAACTATTCAAATTTGTAATAGCCAATGTTGTCCTGATCTCTATATTCAAACCATCCTCAAACCACTTACATTTATCTTCTTTAGTCGGGATCAGACTAGTAACATACCCCAATACTTCATTAAATCGTACCTCATACTCAGCTCCAATGAGAATTCCCCATTTCAGATCAAGAAATTCTTTCATCTTCCTATCTCAATAGATCTTTGGCATGTAATCATCTTTGAAGAACTTCGGGAAGTCCTCCCATGTCGGTCTA
Organism: Erythroxylum rotundifolium; assembly: GCA_027563915.1. Taxonomy (NCBI): domain Eukaryota; kingdom Viridiplantae; phylum Streptophyta; class Magnoliopsida; order Malpighiales; family Erythroxylaceae; genus Erythroxylum; species Erythroxylum rotundifolium. The sequence goes on along the minus strand of JAOSBO010200717.1, from coordinate 11,991 downwards.
CAAGGTTGGGTGAAACTACCTAGACAGCTTTCCACCACTGATAAACTAGATCTTGAAGTAATGAGACTGTGCAATTGAACCTCTCATTAGGTTCACAGTCCATCTAATCAAACACTCTCTCTTTTCTCTCTAGCCAACCTTCTGCCTCTGTAGGATCTGTACTTTCATAGAATTCTCCAGCGCCCAGCATTCTAAGTTCATCGTACCTCCTTTCTCTCATCTTAGGGACTCTCTGAGTTATTTTCTCAGACTTGGCTATAGGGGATTCACTATTAGCTCTTATTGACTCAAGATCGACTGATTTTGTGACACGGTCTCCTATAGTAGATGACCTATAACAAACAATAATAGTGATCACTATATGGGTCTCTTACTATATGCCATGTTGAAATGCTCACATATGTCCCTAAGGATGCCTAACTATGCTCTAATACCAAATTTGTAACATACCACTCCCATTGAGCATAATCCCGAACATATCAAAGGGTATTCGAGGACATACTCTACTGAAATGATACATTAGGACAATCAAATTAACTAGACCTTAGACATCAAACATATCATAAGCATTTAAAATATTAATTTCTTTTCATTTCTTTCATAAACATATAAGGTCACGTATGACAATATAAATCAGAATCCATCATAGACATCACACGTCAGTTCCGAGTTCAATCTCAATACAAACATATATTACAAAAGTTATATACTAGAGATATTATGTATCATGATACGGGATGCTAATGCAAAAGACTCTAACTAGACTTTGTAGGTTCATCAGATCAGACCTTTGAGCCATTTTCATCCCCCAACTATAAGTACTGAACTTTTACTAGATCGCTTTAGTAGCTAGAACTCCCCTGACCCTGAAAAAATGTTGCAATCTTGATGAGTTTACGAACTCAATAAGTGAACCATCATTGATGCACTCAGACAAGTCATATTAAAATTTATTACTCTTCGACAAGTATATCATATAAGCCAATATTTCATGTCACATTACATTCTCCATTAACTTTAGTTGTATTTCACTATTTCAAAACAATTCAATAAATCATTTCAATTCAATCACATGATGCATGTAGGGATGCATATGCATTTTCATTCTCATTTTATTTTGTTGTGACCAAGTGCCTATCAACACAATTTTTTATCCCATACCTATTGTGGGTACCGAGTTTATGGCTGGCCCATACCCATTGTGGATACCGAATCCATGCTATCAAAGCCTGAGGCTTTTTTCATAATTATAAGCTTAAGCTCTTTTCTGCACATCAGTCACTTTGGTCACATCTCCTTTATCTGATCATGCATTTCAATATGATGAGATGTATCATTTTATATGCTATGCTTTTATTACCTTTCATTTTGGTATGCTTAATGCCATATAACTGACTCTTCAGACCTAAGTCATGCATTTATCAATCAGTTGTAAACACATTTTATATTAAACATACAATTTACACAGAAGCATATATAAGTGAGTTTACACATCTAAATTGACTCACAGTACACTCTAAAAATGTTATAGACTCGATGCTCCGGTAATGTATGGATGTTAATGATCACCTTGAACATCTATCATTATGCAATACATACACACATAGTTCACAATTCACTAAGTTGTTTAATCATATAAATGTACAATTATGCATATGTATATGTGTCATGTTTCAATGAATGCTCAATTGACCTTTCGGGTATGTATTATTATGCATAGATCTTGACTATTCAATTCAAATGTTACAACGTGTATACTACCATTTTGCAATTAGGTTTATACCTTTAAATTAGCTTGATTTACTCCAAATTCATCAACCATACATTACACTTATCTATGCACATTTTCATGATCAAAAAGCCTCTTATAACACACATATCATTGTTACTTTAAATTTGGAATTTCAGCGAGCTAGATCTATACATTCATCAAACTTGTCATGTAATTAAATAGGCTACATATCCTCCTTTTTGGTTGCCAAATGTCACTTAATTCCTAAGCCATTTGCCACTTATTTGATAAGCTTAGTCATCCTAAATTTCCACATGTCAATTTTTCTTGCCAATTAAAATTTTTCCTAGGCTAATTGTAATTATTAATTCTTCAATCTTCTAATCGTGACAATTAACTCCAAATTACTAATTGTAATCCATCAATTCTTTTTATTGGTAAACCAAAATACAGGACATTAGAAATGCATAATCATTTTGAAACTTTCATACCCTAGAACATGTCAATTGAGTGTGTATAAAATCTTTGCATTTTTTTTCTAAATCATAATTCATGTGTGTATGCTAATATTATGCATGTGAATGAAATCATAAAATCATAACCTAAATGCAACAAATTATTTCTATAATGATGTAACTTATGTGACTCAGTATTCTAACACTCTAACCCTCAGTAGTTTTGGAGACTAGTGATTACACTAATAACTCACTTGAGTCTACTAACAACTAATTTTTTGTTTATTATCCGAATTACTCTGGTTAAAGTTTCTAAGATTGCTTTACTGATTTTTGAATTTTGCTATTAATTTTGGCCCTAATATAAAGGTTTTATCTCAACCTTTCTTTAGGTTTGTAATCAACTCTTTTCAATTATAGTCAATCTATTCATACATAGATTTCTCAATATTTGTGTTATCAAATCAAATTATGTACTAATATTCCAAATATATTAGAATATATATTAAACACATAATTGAATCACAATATATCAATAAAAACAATTGCATTAAGTAAAAGAATAAAAACATATTGTAGTACAAACTAGGGTTTATCACACCTAGACATTAAAGATGTTTAGTTACACATGATAGAAAATGAAATCAAACATTAATAAGAAGAAAAATGAATAGAAAACAAAGAGTTCATGATTCTAAATCTCCTTTATTTTCTATTGAATGTTTTTGTAAGGTAGATATTTGGTGTTGAATTCATGGATATGTCGCTAATTTCTTCACGTCTTGATCAATTACCCCTTTTCAATGATCTCTACATCTAAAATCACCTCTGTAAGTCTAGGCTCTTAATTTGCCTCTACTCATGTCTTTTTATAGTAATTTTTTGGGTTTTTGGGAGATAAACAGTATGATATGTAACCATGTAGTGGATTATGTATAGCTTATAATCTCCAGAATTCATGATTCTACACGAGCTGAGAGACTTACACAACTATAGAAACAATCATGTATTCCATAACTATTTTAAATCTTCGTTTCATGCTAAATTTTCATCTGAATTCTTCTCCTTTTAGTCCATAAAGGAAATTATAATCTGTAAATACCCTTGGACAAATTAAGTACCAAATATACAATAAAAGTATAAAATATAAAGCAAAAATGCATTAAATATGAGGTATAAATATAGTCAAATATAGATCTATCATAAGGAAAATATTTAATTTGTTGGAAGAAGATTTGCATAACCTATGCATGTCAGAAACAACTTTGTCTTATTGTAATTTTTCATACTTGTTCCTCTAGTATATACATGAAATTTAAAAAGCTGGATAACAATTGGATGCATTCGATTCAACACATCTCCACCTTGATAAGACTTGTGAGTTACTTTGTAAATGTTGTGTTAGTTTATTATAACCATATAGTTTATTAATTTCCTTTATGAAGTCTCTAGATTGCAAATTAAAATGGCTATAAACTCCTGGGATAGAAACTTTAGTCTATGGAAAAATGTTCTTCTAAATTTAGCATTACTTATGAAGAATCAACAGAAGTTTTCTAGTGAGAAATGAAATTTTAAGATATACATGAAAATTTAGTAAAACTTTATTTTTTAATATAATAAAGGGATCTAAAATCGATATTAAAGTTGGTAACACTATCTATAATTGAATATAGCCATCAATAACATAAAATACACCAATTACAACTCTAGTTTCTAGCTCCAATTTTCTTTAAACGTTTGACCACTTCTCTTTTGCTTCCTATATATCCTAGCTCTATATGGCCATTTATACTAACTTACAAATTTACCAATATATACTCTTCTATGAATTATGACAAGTCTTTATTGTGTTAAGAAGAAATTAAATGAAGAAGAAAAGTTCAACAAAAAGAACTTGGGTAGTAGTAGGATAAAAGTTAAAAACAAAAGTATGTAAAATAAACTCATTATATATATTATTTTGGTTTACAAAAGTAACTCTTATTTTTTTAGTGTAATAGATAATATAGAAATCACATTTCCACTAATCCTTTTTAATGGAGTTACAGCTTAAAGACAACTAAAAATAATTTTTTGCTTCATTGTGTAAAGCTAGTAAATGGAAAACAATGACTAACTAATCATGGTAAAAGATAAAAGTGCCAAAACATAATTTCTACTTCTAGTTCTATCACTAACAAGCACATTCTTACATAACTTTAGACCCTAAAAATCTAAATGATATTAACATAAATCTAACAAACATTTTACTTTCAAGTTTAGTTAATATATATAATTTACTTCGAGTTTCTATTGGGGTATTACTCCAACAATGATTATATGGAATTTTTCTTAGTGGTTGTTATAATTTGATATTGAAATAGCAAAATTAAAAGTCAGTAAAAACCTGATTATGTCCAAACCAATGCATGCAACAAGAACCGATATCTTCATATGTGAGAAATCAAAATTTTTAAATTATATCATTCTTGTTAAATAAGAATTTATAAAATTTAAATTAAAACCTTCTAAAATCAGATCGAAAAATAGTTGCAAGAAGTTGCACCCTACCTACTTAAAGAAAAGGAACTAAGGAAGAGAGAATTTTAAAGGAAAAGTGTTAAAATTCTTCAAATAGATTTATGACTTCAAAATCTTTTATAAGATAGAGAAAGTATTATAATACATTAACTTAAGCAGTTATTAATTTCCTAATTTGATTTCTTTGATGGAATTTGAAATTAAAGAAAACAAAAGAATAAAAGAAATTCTTTTACTAAAACACAATTGGGCATTATTCTGGAGCATAATGGAGGAATTACCTAACTTCAAATTCATAACAAAAATTTATAAATAAAATTATATTTTTTGGGTCTTAAATAGCACACATGGGAGATAGCGAAATATGTATTCACTTTTTTTTCTATTTGGCATTTGAATTAAAAATTGTTTACTTTAATAAATAGTTATTAACAATTTGATCAGTGATAATTTTACAACAATCATAACAATAATAGAAAAGAGTAGAAAAAAGATATAAACTATTTTTAATAGTTCAGCCAAATAACTGTTGACCTACATTCACTTTCCAAGTTTTTGAGAATTCACTTTTTTATTCGTTTAATGAATAAAGAAAATTTTTTGATACAATATCTTCTTTATTATAAGTAAAGATAAACCTTTACGGTCATCTTGTTTTATCATATATGAAGAGGAATCCTTTTCAAATATTATTTAAATTCAAGAAAAAACGTTAAAAAATGTATATCAATAAGTTTGTTAATTGTTGTAAAGGCATTGGACAAGGTGATACCATATCACCCTATCTTTTTTCCTTGTTGATGGAGACTTTTAACAAATTAATACAGAGGTTTATAGAAGGGACTAAGGGCTTTAAATTTCATTCCAAGTGTAGAAGGATCAAACTATCGCACTTGTGTTTTTTGGATGACCTTATATTAATCTCCAAGGTTAATTTATTTCTTTCTTAGTTCTTATAAAAGTCTTTAAGATGTTCAATAGGATGTCTGCCGTAATAGTCGGTTTCGAAAACATTACTGAAGGTTAAAATCTTAGGCTATTAAGTCACAGAAGTTATATCATTTGAGTATTTATGAGGTGCATTTCATTCATATGTACAATATTCACATACACATATGAATCATGATTTAAAAAACATTACAAAGATTTTATGTGCGCTCAATGGACATAATTCGGGTTATGAAAGGTTTAAAATGGTTACGATATGATTGTGTATTGCTTATGTCTTAAATTTTAGTTTGATGGATTGCAATTAGTAATTTGGAATTAATTGTTACAATTGTGAGATGATGAATTAATACGTACATTTGAACTAGAAAAATGTCAAGTGGCAAGACAAGTTGACACGTGGCAGTAGAAATAAGTGACACGTGGAATTAAGATTGAGTGACAAATGGCTTAGATAATTGGGTGATAAATGGCTTAGAGATTGAATGATAAATGACTTAGAGATTGAGAGCCAAATGGACTAAGTATTAAAGTGACATTTGGTAGATTAAGTAGAAGAAATGTAGCTTAGTTCTTTACTTGACAAGTGTCATAACAATCACCATTCACTTGCCCCACACGATATACATATATGACATAACCATCTTCTCTTTTGTTTTTGCTACATGCTATCATCTTCTTCTTCTCTCATTTTCGACACTCACACCCAACTCTTACAACTTTGAGTTTTACCAAAATTTTTCCCCTTGCCCCTCCAATATTTTGTGTGATGATCTTGCAAGCTTGGAGGGCTAGATTAACTTGATGAATTAAGGAGGCTTTCGAGCAAAACAAGTAAGTGAATTACTGACCTATTGTGACTTATGTTAGCATAACATTTATGATGATTGTTGAGGGATAGATTGGTTATGATAATGGTGTTTATGAGTGTTGGGATATTGATGAATAAATGGATACAATCTTGTTCTATTTTTGAGTGCATGAAAAACAATAGCTATAAACTATTGTGTAGATGATTTTGAGTTAGGAGTTGACGTGAAATTGATGAGGAATTGAAGTATAATTAATGAACTACTAAGAAGATGTTTAGAATTTGGTATGAAGATGTTAAAATCTAGAGAAAATGAAGGAAAATGGGAGTGAACACTCAATGCTTTGGAAATGAAATTTTCTGCTTTGTGTGATTGTTGAAATAAGGATAAGTCACTTTACTTTGATGCATTTAGACTTGAATGAGGCTTAAAATGAACTTAGATAGTTACTTGATTAATTGGTTAAAGGTTTAATAAGTTTAGGTGGTTAATTGATGTTATAATTGAAGAAATGAATTGTCTTGATATAAATATACCTAAATCTAGAAATTAAGAGTTGTTAAAGGAATAAAGGAGTTCTTAAAAATACACTTGTGATCCAAAGGATACGAGTAAGGTGTACTAGGTATGAATGAATGAGAATTGGGATATTTGTTAAGTCAAGAGGACTTTACGATGACTAATTTTGATGAAAATCAAATAATAATAATGTTAGAAACAAATGAACGTTTTGACAAGTGTGTTAAGTGTGCAGACGAAGTACAGAACACAGACGCAAAGTAAAAGCACAAATGCAAAGACAATACAGACACAAGACAACACAAAAACAAATCAATACAGATGCAAGACAATATAGACGAAAGACAATATAGACACAAAAGACAATACAGACGCAAGACAACATAGACGCAAATCAATACAGACACAAGATAATATAGAAGAAAGATAATACAGTCGCAAAAGACGACACAGACGATACAATGAAGATACAAAAGTACATTGGACAGTTACTTAGTTAGAGTTAGTTGTAGAACTTAACTAAATGACGGTTATCAAGAATCCAGAAGTGGTTATCAAAGATCAAGAAGCAGATAAGAAGGTTGATCAGACCCTTTTTAGAGGAATTATTAGTTCTTTACTTTACCTTATAGCAAGTAGACCTGATATTCTGTTTAGTGTCTGTTTGTGTGCTAGATTTCAAGCAGATCCTAAAGAATCTCATTACATTGCTGTTAAAAGAATTTTGAGATATCTATCAGGTTTTACTGATCTTTGTTCAATGTATGAGAAAGGTAAAGATTTCAGGTTAATTGGCTACTATGATGCTGATTACGCTGGAGACAGTATTGATAGGAAGAGTACAAGTGGAGGCTATCACTTTCTTGTCCATAACCTAGTTTCATGGTCTAGTAAGAGGCAAAGCTCAATGGAACTATCTACTGCAGAAGCTGAATATATGTCTGCTGCAAGCTGTTGTTCATAGACGTTATAGATTAAGTATTAGTTAGAAGATTATTCAATAAAAGAAGAACAAATCCCAATATTTTGTGGCAACAGAAGTGCTATCAACCTATCAAAGAATCCAATACAACACTTAAGGGTGAAGCATATCGAAATTAGACATCATTTTCTATGAGACTATGTACAGAGGGGAATCGTCTGTCTTCAGTTTGTTGAGACAAGTCATCAATGGGCAGATATCTTTACTAATCCTTTGAACGAAGAAAGATTCAAAGAAATCAGACAAAACTTGAATATGGTAGTGTTGAGAGACCAATTGTCTGACATGTCATGACTTAGATGATTTTTACAGAAGGAAGGTAAAAAGTCACAAGTCTCCAAGAGTTAGTAATTGTAAGTTACGGACGGTAATTATTTTTGGAGGGAAACATAAAAGAAATCCTTTCAGACGATTCAGAACATCACTTGCTCTAGAAAACTCTTGAAATCCTCTGAAATCGATTTTTGTAGCACTCTAAAAAAAATTGTTCTTCTCGAGACCTTACGGTTACGCTCTCATCTTCAAATTCTAATCTCATTACTTTGAGAAGTTTCTACTATCTAAAGATTACAATGGAGCAAACAATGATTTATGGAAAGTATGTTGATTTCAATCCTTGAAGAAGAATCAGATGGATATTGAACCAGAAGTTGATGCAGCCGAATGGAAAAACTTCTTTCAGGTCCGTGAAACAGTCTATCTGAATGAAGTTTATGAGTTTTGGAAGAATGCAAAAGTAGTAGACGATACGGTAGTATCAATTGTGGATAGATTTTCGGTCATTGTGACACTGGAGTTAATCGAGAAGATTAGTGGATATCCATGTGTTGGAGTAGAGGTGTCTTATAACCCTAGATGGATAACTAAAAACCATCTAGAGAAGTCATATGTGAATCGACAAATCTATGGAAGTAGTAACCCAGAGGACAAGAAGTTGTCAAACCTTGTTCTGAAGGCTAGGGTTCTCCACAATATACTTTTTCATTGCATTCTACCAAGAACAGGATCGAGGAACGTTGTTACAATGATAGAAGAGCAATGCCTGTTCTATTTACTCAATCATCAGGCTATAAATCTACCACACCTAATTTTGAGATACATGATAAAATCGAAGAAGGATTCTAATGCCTTTCCATATGGCATGTTGCTGACAAGAATCTTTAGCTATTCTGGAATTCTTCTTGACAAAGGAAACAAAATGAAGATGAATATTAAAAGTGTTATTAATGTCACAACCATCGGTAGAATGGGATTGAGTACAACTTCTATGGCAAGAGCAAGGATTGAGGGGGAGCACACAATCAAACGCAGGGTAAATGGGAATGTTACTCCCAAAGAAAATAAGAAACCCCAATCGTCTGGAAGGATGGCTATAGAAGAAAAGATGAAACCATCAGAGGTAGCAGTTGAAGCTGAGAAAATGTTGCAAAGAAAAGAAAGTCAGCTGAATCTATCTGAAAAAGAAGTGTCGTTGAAAAGGAAGGCAGAGACACTTGATTTTGAGAAAGTCAAAAAGTCAAAAAGATCACCAAGGTTATTAACTCTCCGACAAGATGAGCAGAAGAGAGGGAAATGACTAACACTTGGTGAAGAATCTGAGAAGATAGAAAAGGCAGCAAAGGCTATAAGATCTCTAGTCTCAATTTTGCAACAAGAGCAGACAAAGCCAACTAAAGAGACTGGAATTAAGAATAAGTTGGAGTTTGAAAGGAAGAAAACCCAACCACAGCCACCTTCAAGACTGGTAGAAGAAAGTAAAAAGTTAAAGACCAGTCAGAAAGTAAGTACATCAACTGTTGGTCAACAGAAAGAAAAAATAGTTGAACACAGAGTTGTGTCTCAAAGTCCTATCAGAAAAAAAGGACTTGAGAATAAAGGTGAAAGAAGAAGAGGTACCTGTAAGAAGCAGAAGCTCAATTATAATAAGAGAACCTATGAAAAGGTTAGTCAAGGTACAAGTTGAGCCTATATTGATCAATAATCGATCTATTCATCTTCTGAATCATGAAGAAAGAAGATTATATGAGATTTTGAGGGATGAAAAGTCAGAACAATATCCCTTGAAGATGACAAAAGATCGATATACCATCTACCCAGCCATGAGTAGAACATTGATCAAGATTGTACCAGACATCAACCTAGAGCTTCAAACATTGTATGCAATGTGGATAAAGGGAAACAGAAGATGTACCCTGAAGAAAAAGCAGGTGACCTGACAGAAGATCAGATACATGAAGCAGTGAGAAACATAAATGAGGCATGCAATGCAGAGCAATCAAAAGGAGTCTATGTTTCACATCACATTTCAAAAGTATCATGAAGTAATTGTGGATGCCTCACCACATATGCAATTTCTGAGGTAGTTGGAAGAGTGACTAAAGGACAGCATAGAACTATCAAGGTTGAAGTTATTTCTGTCAACTTAGAGACCTTTGTGCACCTAATCATGCACCTTAGACCCTTAAGTTCTATATCTTCAATTAAATATGTCCTTCACCTTCTTGGAAAACTATTCCAAAACTACCTAGACCTGATGATATTGATCTCCCTGAAGGTAAGCAATTCTTCAATCCTCCTGTTCTAAAAATCATTGAACTAGATGTCTTACCCTCAGAAACATCTATTGCTATAAACTTCATTCCATCAAGTGTACCTCAATAAGCCAACACTATTGGAATGGAAGAAGTAAGACACTCTCAGCAGTGGAGTCAGGAAGCCTTAGTGAAGGAAATTGAAGAAATTCGTGAAAAGGTTGATATTTTAACTAACTCAGTTGGTGATCTACATGAGGAAGTAGCTTATCTACAAGTATCAATAGAAGAAGACCTCAAGTTGATCAGAACTGAGATGCAACGTATGTTTTCTGAGCTAATGAAGCATCTGAGGTAAATTTTCTGATTGATAACAAATAGGGGGAGAAAAGAAGAAGATAGGGGGAGAAAAGTTAAAAAGTTTTTTTTAAAAAAAGGGGGAGAGAAAAGAAGAGGAGAAAAGAAAAATAGAAGAAAAGAAGAAAAGAAAAACAGAAGAAGAGAAGAGGAGAAAGACAGAAGAAAAAAGAAAAGTAGAAGATAGCATGCATATGTGTATTTTTGCTTATTCTTTGTTTGTTGTTTTCTTATTCATTTGATGTTTTCTTATTCAATTGTTATTTCATTCATCAACTGAATAAAAATTCATTCACTTTGATTTTTCTAAAATTATGATTATTTGTTATCATCAAAAAGAGGGAGATTGTTAAGTCAAGAGGACTTCACGATGACTAATTTTGATGACAATTAAATAATAATAATGTTAGAAACAAATGAGAGCTTTGACAAGTGAGTTAAGTGTGCAGATGAAGTACAGAACTCAGACGCGATGTCAAAGCACATACGCAAAGACAACACAGACGTAAATCAATATAGACGCAAGACAATATAGACGAAAGACAATATAGACACAAAAGATAATACAGACGCAATACAACACAGACGCAAATCAATACAGACGTAAGACAATACAGACAAAGGACAATACAGACGCAAAAGACATCACAGATGATACAATGAAGATACAGAAGTACGTCAGACACTTACTTAGTTGGAGTTAGTTACAAAACTCAACTAAATGACTGTTATTAAGAATCAAGAAGCATTAATCAAAGATCAAGAAGCAGTTAGAGACTAAGGCTATAAATACTCATCGTAGTCAAAGATTTTACAACCTTACAGATCTGACAAATCTTATGAGTCTTATAACTTTTGAGAAATCAGTGATCTTTGAGTGCTTACTTAGAAAAGAGAAATTCTGTATTGTGATACTGAGAGAGCTAAACCTATTGTAACAATAGCTCACAATATCTTTTTCTAGTGAGAGAAAGAAAAGGAAGATAGCCTGGAGAGGCTAAGATAGTTGAAAGAATACTTTGTGTAAGAGACCTGAAGAGGCTCTAGAAGGGAAGAAAGAATACTTGTAATTATTTGGAGTATAATGAAACACTCAGACGAACTCTGAGGACTGGACGTAGCCCACGGTTTG
>JAOSBO010200659.1:0-18212 GCA_027563915.1 Erythroxylum rotundifolium | reverse complement strand
TGGGCTCTCCTCCTCCTCTCAAGCCCACTACACTTAACCACTTAAAGTCTAAAACCCATACTTTCCAATATTAAGTCCAATCCCAACATAAAATATCTATCTAAACACATAATTAAATCAATTAAGGCAAAAAATAAAAAATAATTAACGAATAAATCCATAAGTCAATAAATAATCAATTCGAACAAAATAAAAAATAAAATAATATATAAAAAAAATTTGGGGCCCAACAACTTTCTTGTTTCTCATTCAATTGATTGGAAATTATTGTTGGTAATGCTTAACCTTCACCTAGAAAGGTATATCTATGATATGCAGGTAAAGGTTTAAGCTCTAGTATCGATGGTTTTTCTGTAGATGGTAGTATGGGTGCTTCAATTCGAACCAATTTATCTTGATGTGTTTGAACATCTAACACCTCTATCTCATCATCTCCTTTAGATTTAAGGTTCCAATATCCATTGTCTACCTCTACCTCTACTGATTGAACTTCTACAAAGCAACTCTCAACTTGTTCTTGCAAATGTTGATCCATAATTTCAACCTTCATGCATGTGCTCCTTATTATTGGATTCTTCAAGGCCTTCTTTATATTGAATTCAATCTGATCCCGACCTAGTCAAAGTGTTAATTTCCACTCCTGAATGTTAATAATGGCTTTTCCTGTATTTATGAATGATCTACCTAAGATCAGCTAACAGTTTTTATCTTCTTCCAAATCCATAACCACAAAATATACTAGAATAATAAAGTTATCCACTTGCATCAGACCGTCTTCAACTATTCCAAATCGACTGTTAATGGATTGATCAACCAACTAAATTAGCTTGACCTTCCCCAATCCCAGCTTCTTAAATATCGACAAAGGCATAAGATTAGTGCTAGCTTCCAAATCATATAAACATTTAGTAAATTCAAACTCACCAACCACATAGGGTATTGAAAAACTCCCTGGATCCTTCAATTTAGATGACATTTGACTGGTGACTATAGAGTTTCACGTGCTAGTAAGAGCTACTATCTAATTGTCCTCCCAAGTGCGCTTTTTTGATAATATCTCCTTTAAAAATTTTACATATTTGGGTATGTGTTTTGACGCCTCTACAAAGGAGAGATTTATCTGCAGCGTCTTTAATTTCTCAACGAACTTTGCAAATTATATGTCTAACTTCTTCTTTTGTAATCGTTGAGGAAAAGAGACCTTGTGTTAATACGATGGAGGGGCGACATAAGGAGGATATTTGCTTATATCCACTTCTTTCTCCTTTTCTTGATTTTTCTTAATAGGATGGATGGGTTCCTCTATTGTTCTTGTGGGTTGTTCAAGTTCCTTCCCACTTGGAAGTGTGATAGCCTTTAGTTTCTCCATTGGTTTTGTTCCTAAAGTGCTAGGAATATTTCCCACACTTCGCAAAGAAAAGGCATTTGACAATTGATTCACTTGGGCTTCTACATTATGGATTAAGGAAGCATGGTCCTTAGTGACTTGCTCAAATTTACCTTCTATCTTCTTTTAGACATCATCTAGAGTTCCAAGCTTATCTAAAATTCCATACAATTTTGATTCCATCAAGTTTACTTCATGTTACTAAACGCCTGATTGTCCTTAAGGCTTGAACTATCCTCTAGCATTATTTATCCAAGAGAAGTTAGGGTGGTTTTTACACCCAAGGTTATAGGTGTTAAAGTAGGGATTGTTACCCCCTTCTCGCCATATTGTGCTCCTATATAATTTACTTGCTCCTGATTGTCTTCCCTCATCAAATAATATTCCATGATATCATGGTCCATCTGTTTACGAAGTTCACACTTTAATTGTATGGCCTTTACCAGAGCTGAGGATGATGCCTTCATATTGTTAAGTTATTACGTCAGGTTGTCGATCTGAGCTTGCATGTTAGTCATCTGATTGACTGTGACAATTCCTTTTTGCTCTCTGAAGGTAATAGGTTACCTACCCTACTCACTCGTCCACAAGCAGTTGTTGCTTGCCATGTCCTTAATTAGCTCTCCTATTTCATCCACTGTCCTCCACATTAGTGATCCTACTGAAGCTACATTGATTTTACCTCTCATCGTTAGGTTCACTCCATTGTAAAATGTTTGCAATAGGAATTCCTTGGGTAGGTTATGGTGTGGGAACTTTTGTTGCAGATCCTTATATCTCTCCTACACTTTGTAGATTGATTCCATGTCACCTTGTTGGAAGTTGGTGATTTCCTTGATGATCTTGGTTGTCTTAGTCAACAGGAAATACTTATCCAAGAAAGCAAGAACTAACTGATACCACATCGTGATGTTGGCTAGGCTAAAGGAATGGTACCAAACCTTCACTCTATCTCTAAAGGTAAAAGGGAACATCCAAATTCCAAACGCATTTTTTGACATTTGATGATACCAGAAAGTATCAAAGATTTTGAGTAAGTTCACTATGTGCCCATTTGGGTCCTCATTCACTAATCCATAGAACTGCACATTTTGTTGAAGCATATTTTAGAGGGTTGATTTAATCTTGAACAAGGATGCTTGAACAGGTAGCTGAGCTACTCCTTGGTTCACCATGTTAAACTTTAGCCTCATGAAGTCCATCAAGGTCCACTGTTGTAGGCCTTGGTTTGCTCTATAGTCAATATTCTGTTGAAACTCCTCGGCTATTATTGATTTCTCGATCTCTTCTTCTTAATCTTGTAGAGTTTTCCTAAAGGTTTATTCTAGTCGAGTGAAATCTAAGTCTAAAGATTCCACTGTGCGACTTGAACCTCCCGTGACTCTTGTGTTCATATAAGAGCACAATTTTTATAATATAAAATAAAGAAAGAAAACAAAAATTAAAAACTAATTTAAACACCTTAAACTATAGAACTAAATTAATTGTCTCCTCAACAACGGCGTCAAAAAATTGATCGCAGGTTTCGATATCATAAAGTTTTAATATTTTAACCCTTGATATTTCCACAAGCACATGGGTCATTCTTGTTGTATCTATTTTCGGTCCCATGAGGAGGAATAATCTAATCCTAAAATCTAAGGCTTAACTCAAATTTGCAATTATTCATAATAAACAAACTAAGACAAAACAATTATTTAATCAAGCAATCAATTTTAAGAATCAAATTTGAAATGAATAAAAAGATAGCAATTGCATAACCAAATCAAGAATCAACCTAGGAACTACCAATTGAGAGAAAGGAGATTTTAATCCGAACATAATGAAAACCTAATTAATTATGAAATAATTGAATTATGGAGTCTAAACGATCTTAGGGTGGATTACTCTCTATCGAGTTATAATCTTTAACCCTGATTAATAAGCCCTAATTAGATTACGGGAATTTCAACCTCTCGATTCACAACTTAAATCAAACCTAAATTAGCTCTGAATTTGTCCAATAACCTACATAAAATCTATGCACAATCTCTCGTTACACAAATTTACCAGTTTGATTCAATTATTAATCTATTAAATTACCTAACTCTAGTTAGCCAAATTTGATGATTTTCGCTCGATTCATCCTCTCAGTTTGTTACTGAAGTAATCACAAATAACTCAATAAAAACACAACCAATGAACTTTCAATAATATCAAAGATAAAATTCCCGAAGGTGAGTTTAGACATATCTTAACATTCAATGAATCTATCATCAACGAGTATCCCAATTCTATACATCAATAAAATTGATGGATGATGGAGGCAGCTATAGTAGGAAACCTCCTATTCTAGGAAGTACTTCACGTAGGCTTCTTATCCATGTCTCTCTTCGTTTGCTTCTTTCTCAATCACTTGATAAAGCTCTCTAGGATGCGAGATATGGCTGATACAAAAGCTCCTGTCTTCTATTTTTCAGGTTCTTTAAATACCTTTGTAGCCCTAGGGTTCCTTTGGGGTCGAAACAATCTGAAATTTTCCTCAAAACTTGATGTTTTCACTGGTTTTCATGTATGCCTGATGCAGGCCACGATCATGGCCCTACTTACTAGGATCATGGCCAGTGCCCAACCCTTTCTGTCGTGAGCATGGCCCAAGTTCCACAATCGTGGCCTGGGCCATAGTGGCTCACATGTTTCTGTCAGGATTGTCACCTATTATGTCACAATGGTGAGCTATGGTTTCGGCCCTAAAAGTCTCTAAAACTTCTCTGATCCTTGACATCAACCCTGAAACACTAACAAACACATCAAGGTATTTTTAAGCTTAAAGACTTATACTAACTTATAAAAACACATAAACTAACACAATTCTAACCTAAAATCATATTAAACAATCAAACTAACACTTAATACATAACAAATTAAACCCTAAAACGTTATGCAAATCGCACCTATCAAAAGGGAATTCGTAAATTTAGGAATGAGTATTAGCATGATGCCTTATACCTTTAGTCGAAAATTGGGGTTAGGAGAGTAAGAACCCACAAAGATGCAAGTGAAGACGATGGACAGATGTAAATTAATATTTTTATCATCCTAATAGACTTCTTTATATTGGATATTGGAGAAAATGTGGAAACTCCCATAGTCCTTCGACGACCACTTTTGCGCACTCAATAACTGACTTTGATGGGGGTAAATTAACTCTAAAGGTTGAAGATAACCAAATAACCTTTACTATGTTGAAAAAAGATAGTTCACCTTTACCTTGAGTTAACATTAATGAAACCAAGCCTCAAGAACAATGGGAAGATATTGAGGACCCTAGGAATGCGTTTGGAAAGAAACAATCGAGGAGGAGAAGGTGAAGGAAGTTGAAGCCAAAGGAAGGTGGCACCCAAGACCTAGCAGTTCATGTGCAAATGCTAAGATCGATGACTACGTTACCATTTCATTGTTCACTTGAACCACCTTAAGCACAAAATGAGCATCGAGTTATCGATGTTGGAGGCAACCCATAGATTTTTAATTTCATATTATTTCCTTTGTTTATTTTTAGATAGTTTGAATTCTGTAGTTAAGTCATTTCATTTCTAAATACAACTAGGCAAGCATAAGACTTCGACATGAATTTGATGATCGAGGAAGTAAGTAAAAGAGAGTTGAAAGGGCCATAAAGAGTTAAGAAGTTGTTTTAGAAAGTGCGAAAAAACAAAAGAATAAAAAATCAAAAATTGGTGGAAATGTTGCAGGCCACCATCGTGGCTTGTGGTAGGGTAAAATGAGACAACCAATTTTCAGTTTTATTTTTTGTATTTTACCCTCCATTCACCTATATATTCATTTCTTACTTCACTTTTTCACTCACTTTCATTTTAACTTTATCTCTCTAAGTTTAGAACCTCCAAACACTCTCCCTAACTGAATTTCAAACCTCTAATCTCTTCCGAATTCTACCTAGTTGAAAGTGAGTATGCCACGCATTAAACAGTCAGCAAAGCGTGATCAATCATTAGAATAAAACCAAGTCTCAAGATGAGGGAGAAGGAATAGAGCAGCTAGTTATAGAGCACTTTCCTGATCTTTTTAGATGAGGAAGGCACCCACTGTCATCCTCTTTGTAATTAGCAAATTATGGTTCCAAATTATTTTCATTTCAAAACTTTAGATAGACTAGAATTGAGAGACAAGGTCAAAATTTTAGTAAAGAGAATTCAATAGGGATAGTTTATTCAATTTCAATACCCAGTTTACGAAGAACTCACCTTAGAATTCATTACATCCCTTTATTTCAAATCCAATAAACCTAGGAAATTATGGTTTAGGTTACAGGGACAATCTTATGAGCTTAATTATGAGACTTTGTATGAAATTTGTGGTTTCCTTAAGTCCTCTGTAGGGGATCAGCACGATGATTTCCATATCACCCCCTATTGGATTGAACTAATTAGGTTGAAGCATTTCATCGCTAAGAATGCATACAACAACATCATTAGGAGTCCCAAACACTTGTTGATACACAAATTCATGTGTCAAACTATTTTTGACAAAACAAAAACCAACAAGTGTTCAACGAAGGAATTTTTTATGTTGTGGTGCCTGGACCACAGCATTCCAATTTGCACAACCACCCACATATTTAACGCAATTATTGCTACTCAACATAAGATGACCAATAACTTAGGAATGGGTTACTTGGTTTCAGCCATAACTGATTACTATAGAGTTGAGTGAAACAGACTCACGGTATACTATCCTAAATTCATGAACCATCATCATCTGTGGCGAGCTAAAATCTTGATGTCTCATAATATGGAACTTTGGGATATTAGTGCCAAGACACATAATAAGAACATAATAAGTCAAGCGAGTTCAAGCGCTCAGCAACAAGAAGAAGAAGATTACACTAGTGAGGAGTCTAAGGAGGAAGAAGAATTAGAAGAACCAGGCTGGAAGAAAGTGCTTGATAAAATCTCTGCAAACACCAAGGTAATTACAGATACACTTACTGAGAACTTTAGAAGAATGAAGGAGATGGCCCGATGTCAAAGCTGGGATATACATCATATCTATCATTACTTTGAGGCTCAAGGCATCCAACTACCACCTCCAACACCATCCCCAGCTCCATCACCATAAGGCTTTGTTCTAACCCTTTCCTTTTATATTTAATATTTATTTTATTTATGTTTTTACTTTAATTTATGTTTCTCCTTACCATACATGATTGTTTGCCTCCTTCTCAAATTGAGGACAATGTGTTGTACACATGTGGGGATGGTTGTGTGTTTTGCTTTGAATTTGGATTTTTCATATTCTATGATAGTTTGTTAGGTTGCATTTGTGAATTGTGTGAATGTTTCAATGGCTTAGATAGATTGAAACTAATTTAATTTTACCACAGTCTACTAGGTTGTAAAGAATCATTAGCTCGCAAAATTAGTGAATTGGCTTTTTAACTAATATGCAAGTTAATTAGGATTTAGTGTGAGTTGTCACACTCTAAATTATCACATTCATTCATAATTTGAGGACATTTGACTATAGAAACCTTACTAGTATTTTTTATTAAAAACAAGTAGCTAAAGCTGTTGGGACCCTGCCCTTGTGAGGCACGTGTTCGACGTCCTAAGTGACATATGGACGCGCATCCCATAAGGGTGGAGTGCCCTCACCAAGACAATCCTCAAACTTGAAACTTCATCTTGATTTCTTCAAAATATTTTGTCCCTTAACTTGTACTTACAGCCTAAGCCCTTAACTACTTCTTGATCCTTGAATACCACTTCTTGTTAATAACCATTTTTTAATGAATTATGTGATTAATTCCAACTATGTGTCTATTCAATCATACTGGCTTATCTTCTTCTTTGTATCGTCTATGGTTGGCCTATGGTCTGTATTTGCTTATGGTCTGTGTTCTATCATCTATGTTCTATCGTCTAGGTTGACTTTCTTCACCTGTGTTTGACTTCTTATCATCTGTGTTCTATCGTCTATGGTTGACTTTCTTTGTCTGTGTTTGACTTCCTATCGTCTGTGTTTTATTATCTATCTTTTGTTGTGTCTCTGTTATGACGTGTCATCACATTTGATTCCTTGCGTCTGTGTTATGACGTTTCATCACAGACGATTCCTTGCGTCTTTGTTACCTTGTGTCTGTCCTCCCTTGTGTTTGTGTTATTTTGTGTCATCACAGACGATTCCTTTCGTCTATGTTTTCCTTTGCGTCTATATTCTGACTCGTTATAGACGATTTCTTTCCCATGTGTTTTCCTTTACGTCTATATTCTGACGTCATCACAGACGATTTCTTTCATCTTTGTTTTCCTTTGTGACTATATTCTGATGTCATCATATACGATTTCTTTCGTCTGTGTTTTCCTTTGCATCTATATTCTGACGTCATCAAATTCGATTTCTTTCGTCTGTGTTTTCCTTGCGTCTGTACATTCTTACACAGCGAAAACCCCTGAAGCAAATCCCAAACCTCTTGCAACCTACCTTATTTAATGCGACTTAATTCTTTTCAACCACCCTCATTCATTTAATTCCAAGGGCAGAATACACAAAATATAAACATCAACTACTTCCCAATGTCTCAAACTCACTTGATCATCACATGTAGTGCGAAAACTTAATAGTGGTCATAATCATGAGCAGAATATATATGTATTTCATTCATATTAATTGGAAGAAGTCTTTATAAAGCTTTACTGAACATTTCAAGCTACAATACATAATACACTTGAACTAGTAAAACTTTAAATGTGGCTAAAGCCTTGAATTCTCAAAAATTCCAACTTAAAGATACAAAAGAACATATGCAGACCTGAGCACTGCCTTGACTCTTGACTTACTAACTTTCTTGCTCTTCACCTGAATGGGATAGAATTGGGAGGGGGTGAGCTTAAAGCTCGTGGGTGACAATTTTATAAGTGGGAAACAAAAAAAACCATTTTCAAAGTATTTTGTCCTTATATATATATATACATGGAAACCGTAATAGTTTTCATAAAAAGACAGTAAACACTTAATTCTCATAAATCCTTACTAAATCAAACAGTTCATGAGCACTTGTAAATCATGCATGCCTTAAACTTGTCACAATCATAAACACATTAGAAATGGCTTGGGTGAGTCTAATTCATGACACACTACACATTTCCATATAATGGTCCTGTGTAGTCATAAACTTGAGGGAGTCCTTGAAAGAGCTCCGTGCCACTAGCGGGCAAGCAGGAGAAGCCTATTCTTGAGTCAACGTGCACGAGACAGTTCTTGAGGGACTACCAAAAACCTACATAACATGTAATTCATGAATTGAAAATAGTTTTTCCCTAAAAGGCATCTTGTTGGAAACTTGTTTTTCATGCACATGAAATATTTCAAAGAAACATTTATGAAAACTTGATTTCATAATCTTGCATCTTTTCAAAAAAAATCATTTTCATAAATCATCCACACAAATCATGTAGTGACATGTAATAGTCTCACTTGCAACCAAGAGCAAATAAAGGCAACATTCATGTTGCAATTGAAAACACTTTGCTTTCTTTATTCAAAGAAACAAATGAGTGGCTTATTTACTCTATTATAAAACTATAGCCACCTTGAAATCCTTGCTTGTTTAGGTATTGTATTTAAAGATGTCTTTCCACATGCTCCTCTTGCCTCTCTTGATTTCCTTTAACGATAAAAACAAACCCCATTCAATAGGAATTCAGATTTGAGAACCCATAATGCACATGCACTAATTTGGATCCTAGAATTCTTAAACCCACACATTTCTTAAGCTCTTTGAACCAAAAACCTTTCAAAACTCCAAAAGGTTAAAAATCAATCTTACCTTGAATCTTCACCAAATAATGAGATTCTTAGCTCTAAAGAAAGCTCTTCCCTTCCTCTTTCTTTTTCCCTTCTTGAGTAACCTCAAATTCTCTCTTTAAGACTAAGAAAAATTGTGACCTAGTTCAAAGCTTTATTTTTTTAAACTCCACCAAAACCTCTCTTCTTCTTTCTCTCTCTTTTAATTTTTGTCTTTTCTCTCCCTCCTTCACTTTTTTGATCTTCTTATATACAAGACAATCTTTTCCTCTTCCCATTCTACCCCTAATGGGTGAGGAAAGTCCACCTTACCCCTCCTTCAATGCCTTGGTGCTTCCAACCTTGAGTAATCCACCCAAAATAACCTTATGCATTCTTAATTCTTCAATTTAACTTACATCATACTATACTCTAACTTAATCTTAATTCTTCCATTTAATACTTCCAATTTTCATCAATCCATGAAATAATTCCTCCTAGACTTGACATAATAATTAGGCTCTAATTAAAAATGATTTACCCATCAAGAACACAAAATTCGTTCAATTAATGCTTAATAATATAATGAAAAAAATTCAAGGTCCAACAAAAGCAACAAGGTAGGTAACAATAAAAAAAGGGCTCCATTGGCCTTTGGATTATGAATAGAATTAGTAACTAGTTAAGAATATGATGTAGCTGAGTAACTGGATCAACATGCATCACAAATGTGTGTCTCTGCATCAAAAGGCCATAATGATGTTTCAACAAAATAGCTTAATAAAAACATGAATTAGTTGAGTAACTAGATTGACATTCATCACCAGTGTTTGCCTCTAATTAAAAGACTAGGTCCATGGTTAATAAAAATTAAAAAAAATTTAATAAAACCTAATAAACTTGTAAGTAGCTTGACTTTTCATCAAAATGTACTTAGGAGTAGTTACAGAGTTTCGATGAACAAAAAATTATTAATGTGTGTTTACAGCTAAAAAGGGTGAGTAACTTGACATTTGGGTTTTGATTAATATGTATGTTTAGTCCAGAGTCCCTAGATGTGGATTTTGCATGTTCATGATTTGAAATAACTTGAAGGATTGTGCTTAAATTTAAATTTGTTTCATGAAGTTAATGTCATTGTCTCATTATTGCAATGTGTGCTTTATGATTTTTTGTGTGTTTGTGATTTGTTTGCTTAAGGACAAGCAAAAGTTTAAATGCAGGATGTTGATAGGTATAAATTGCATCATATTTTAGGGCTTAGTTTGATATGTATTTAATTGTTAATTCAATCATTTAGTATATGTCTAGGTTAGAGTTTGTTAGTTTGTTAATTATTTTTAATTTTGAAAATTTTGTAATAATTCTAGAAAACTTGTTTGTCTAATTTTCCATCTCATAAATTTTTATAAGTTGTTATGTTATGTTTTTGTTAAAGGAAAATGCAATTAAATGTCATTCTATTTTACTACGATTTTAGTTTCAACCTAATACATGTATGAAGTTCTAGTAAATTTTGGAATAATTTTAGAAAACTTATTTCTCTAATTTTCCATCACATAAATGTTTATAAGGTGTTATGTTATGTTTATGTGAAAGGAAAATGCAATTAGATGTCATTTTCTATTTTACTATGATTTTTGTTTCAGCCTGATAAATGGATGAAGTTCTGGGAAATTTTGGAAATCTGATGAACATTCATACTTGTAATTTCCAGAATAATTTTATAAAAAATTTTTATGAATTTCCTTCAAAAACATGCACATATGATGTTGGCAAGTTTAGGAGATGAATGACACCTATTTTTGAAGTGATTGATTATCTATTCTCGATTTTACATGTATGATGGTGGTGTAAGGCAAGTGCTAGTAGACATATGATGTGTTGGCTAATTCCACTTGGTTCATAAAGAATTCCTAGGAATAATTTTCTGGAACTTTTTTAAGCGCACTTAGAATGTGTATAAGACTTTGGAATTTTTCAAAAATTAGTTGAACTTGATTCAATTAGTAGATCAAGTCAAAGTCAACAATGGTCAACACTTTGAAAGCTGATGGAGCTGACTTGTTTGACTACTTATGTGAATGTGTTTTGGTCATAAGACCTTGAAATTCTTTATGAGATAAGAAATGTATTATTTTGATGCTAGTAGCATTCTAAATGCATGTTTTTTAAATTATGGTTTTGAAAAATTTTCGAACATCCAATCGATCTCTTTAATGTCTAGTAAGTTAACTCATTTATCTTGAGAATTTGGGCCATATGCCAAAATTAACTTATCTTGATAAATTGAGATGACCTAGGGATGTTTTATATGACTAATTGATGTTTGGAAATTTTGGAAACCTAGGGATTAATTAAGAATTAATATAAGTAGAGCATCGCATTTCTTGTGTGACTAGAAAAAGGCATGTGTACTAGAATTAAAGTGTTTAATTTGGATATCAAAATAATTGAATTTTAGTGCTCCTAATCAAATCACATTCATAATTCAAAATAGTCGAGATGAACAATAGCACCCACTTTAGTTCAAAAGTTAAATCGAATCACAAACTTTAGATGTATAGTCAAGACACAACCTAAATTAAATCTCCTTGTGCTTTATGTGCATTAGATGCATTTTAAGGGTGGTTGTCGACATAGTCCCAATTTAGTTGAGTCATCTATAATATGAATATGTTTATAAGATATATATATATATATATATAATTCCATCTAAGTATTGATGAGATCTAAGAACAAATCCCTCAACAAAAATCTTAGGACTTACACCTTCCATTGATATGGAAAGAACCATAATTCTTTTAGTGTTGGGTTGTTGGGCAAACTCAAGCCCACTCTACTAGAATATGTTTAAACCATGGAAATTATATTTTAGGATTAATTTGTAACATCCCATTATTCTACGATAAGGGTTAGAATCCTATGATACTGTACACAAGTGTTTATGAAGAATTTAGGAAGTGTATTTCATGCTCATGCATACACGTGAATAATAATGTTGGCACTCATTAAAATGATTGTACACGCATTCATTGAGATTTTCGAGGTATAACTGATTTTAATGTGATTATAACGTGAATTATGATTTATTTGTCTAAAAAATGGATTTGGTGAGTATAAATATTGATTTAGAATTTTTAGTCACATTTTAAAATTTTCTAAAAATTTGGGGTATTTTAGGACTAAGAAAAATTGCCAAATAGCTAGTTAAATGATAAATGGTAGTAGAAATAAGAGGCAAATGGAAGTGTGACATTTGGTAGCTTAAATGGAGGACAAATGAGAGACATGCATTGGTGACAAGTGTCAATGCATAATAGAGACACTTCGGAACTCAAGTTTCCAAAACACCGTGCTTGTTCACTCTTGTGTATTTGGCTTTTGATTAATTCATCAATGTTACGCCTTGTAAAATAATCATTTCAATCCATTTGTTGTTTTCGATTGCCTCTCTCTATCCTTGCTTTTCTCCACTGACATCTCATTCTCTCTCTCACCTTCTAGAATTTTGCTGAATCAAGTAAGTTGTGCTTTAATTTTCATGGGTAGCGTTAAATGATATATTGATGATGAGTTAATTAAGATTTAGGATAATGACTATGAAAATGAGTCGTTTGTGTTAACGTGGGTGGTATCAATAATAACAAAATTTTGTTTTAATGCTTGTGAATTGGTGCATACATGAGTTATTAGTAAGCAGCAATTTCGGTGAAACAATTTAAGAGATGAGTTATGGTGTAACAAAAAGTGCAAAATTTCTGACTTGTAAATTGGATATGTATGTTCTGTTTTATTAGTTTATTACATGAATTTCTTTGATTGTTTTAAAGATGAAATAACTTGAATTTATAGATGATAAAAAAAGGAGTACTATAGTGTCTTCAAATAAGAAGAAGTAAAGTGATAATTAAGTTAAAATGAAAGTGGAGTGAAGTAGAAAAATGTGCAAAAAAAGTGATATGGAAGATTATAGGAAAATGTACTGTTTTGGTGTTTGTGATCAATATACTGAATTGAAATAAAGGTATAACTGAAGAAATCATCAACTTGAAATAAAAGAGAAATGATAAAATTTTGGCAATTAATTTCTTAATGTATGAATTTGATGATATGGATTTCATGAATGATAATGTGTAATTAAAGACGCTTAATCAATTGATTAGAAGAAGATAGTTTAATGCAATCAAATTGGTATGTGAATTAGTGTGGAATGATGTTGCGTGTAAGATACAGAATTTTGGAAAATTGGAGTGAACTTTGGGTTCAAATGAGTGTTGTTTTTGGATAAAACAAAGAGGAAAAAAAACACAGTAGGGCACGATCATGTAGGCAGAAAAATGCTAAAAAGCACAATCGTGACCTGTCAATTGCTATTAATGGTTGGTTTTTGAGTGATTTCTGAACTAACTAATGTGAGGGTCTTTCCATATGATGCATTTAGGTTTAAATGAGATCTTAAATGAATTTAGTTGATGTTTAATGAGGGGATTAAGGTGAGTAAAGTGTATTATGGATTAAAGAATGATTGGAAAGTGTTGTTAATTGAGTATAAAGTGTATTAAGGAAACATATGCGAGAATGCCATTAAATATGCATAATAAATGACACATATATATAAGTGCTTATGATTGAGTATTCATATGAATTTGCAATGTAGTAATGTATAAATGTAAGTGATTGCATATAGAAGAGCACATTGAGCGACCGCTTCCAGACATTGCTGGGACTTTAAGGCAATAAGCTAAAGGGAGAAATTGTGAGTAACCTAAAATGGTCTAACCTTGATTGTTTGTTTGTTTCTTATATTATAGAATGAATTGTTATGCAAAGTGTTTTACTAATTTCCATACATTAAATGTCCGAGGCGTTTGATGCATGAATAAAATATTGGAAGTGTTCCTTTGATGTGAATGTGATTGAATAAATGTTTTCTCAATTTATATGTTGAATGTCGGACTAAAAGTCGAATGATGAATGTGAATTGGAAAGTGAAAGTGAGTGTGATGGACTGAATATAGTGATTGAATATGTCTCATGCATTTCATTCCATGAATTCATGAAATATAAAGGCAATTGTGAGTGGAGTCGCTAATGAAAAAGAGCTTAAAGCTCATACTGTGGTAAGAGCCTCTGACTCAAAATGTAAAATGAGCCCTATATCCCAAATGGATAAGAGGTAGTATTAATAAGCTCGGTATCTATAATGGATACGGGACAATGAAAAAGACACTCAGTCACAACAAAGTAACAAACGAATGAGAGTCTCATGACCATTGATTTTAGACATGATATGTATGATTTTACTGATTGCTATATATTGGTGAATTTTATTGAATGAAATATGAGAAATCTTATTGATGAGTAAGTTTTCCATGATTGCAATACTGAAATTGAAATGTGATAATTGTGAACATAAATGAAATGGTGTGAATTGTATGATAACATTAATTGTTGTGTTATGTGTGGTATGAGTGAGCCATTGAGGATGGTTAATTAACTAAGTTCGGAGAACTCAACCAAATTGCAATGTTGACATTTTCATGTTTGATGGAGTGACGAATTAGCTTTTAAGACAGCTTAGAAGAGATCTTGTACAGCTTTTGTTGGGGTTATGTAAATATAGTGCCCTGGAAAGCAAGTGTATTTACTTATAACTTAATTTTCCTCCAGTTACTTTTTGTAATGAAAATATTTATTATTAATAAAACAAAAGAGTTTGGTTTTATATGTATGAATACAATAAAACTAGTAATACGGTACCAAGATTCTTTTGTAAGTAATATGCATATACATAAAGATGTATGGGAAACATGTATATTATTAGAATCTAAAATAATTGATTCACAGTTGAATAATCAAGTTGGTCACTTGATTATAGTTTAGATTATAATGTTACGATTTATCTCTACGTAAGTAAAAGAGTTTACTTCATGGGAATAATAAGTTTCATATCATGATAGTAGTTGACTATCGATAATGTCACTATTAAATGATTCTGAAATCAAATATGTTTTAAAGATAAAGCAGGTTGTTACTTTAATCTTAAAACGTATACTTAAGATTTCATTTATTATGGACCACAATCTTGATGAGTAGTAAACTCATATGTATTTCATTATAATTCTTGATATGATCGAAATGGACTTTTATAGCGTTTCAATCCAGTGTCTGCATGTTGGAATTATTAATTGAAACATGTATCAGGGAACATTCACTCAAATAAAGAGTTATAGTGATATCATCACTTCTAGATGTTTTATGGGGATTAGTGATTAAACTGGCACCAGTAGTTTGAAGGACTAGCTACCTATCAAGTCTTAACACCAAGATGAGATCTTCTGTGTTAATCACCATATGGAGTAAAATGAGAGATTTAAAAAGAAAAATCAAAATAAGGGCAAAATAGTAATTTTTACCCTTTATTGTGTGAGTGGCTATAATAAGGTTCATAGTAAAGTTTGCAATTGGACATCTTTTCTAAAACATGTGTTCTCATAATATTTAATAATTCAAGAGTTCAACTAATGTAGCACAGCGAAGAGTTAAAGTTGTAGCAATGTAGTCGATATATTTCTACCATCTTGTTCTTATATTATATATTTTCCTTATACCGTATCATGTATGGCTTGACATGTTGATTTGGTTATATTGCTTCTACTGAAATTTGATTTCTAAAAACAAAGTTTTGAAATCTACCGTTTTAGCCAAATCTTGCATGCTTATGTTTTCGATCCAACAATTAGTATCAGAGCCATTTTCTTATGCATGATTTCACTTCCTATATATGATCCATGGGTTGGCAAATTTTGTATGCTGCATATTTTTATGTGATTATATATGATGTATGTTTTGCTCTTTTAGTTGTCTAAAGATTATAAAGTTACCTTGTAAGTTTTATTCATTTGTGTTGTAACAAAGAAGGTGGCCTTTCATCGTCATATTTCCTCCTTGGCTTCATTTTTTTGTTTGACAAAATCATGTAATGATGAAGATGAAGAAGTCATGGATTGAAGAAATGAAAAGGTAAGTTTTGGTTTTGATTATGGTGTCTTGGTTAAATTTCGATTTTGTGTGAAAACCAAAATGTTGGATTTTTGTTTAACAAATTATTAGTTTTGTGAAAACCAAAGGGTTGAATTTTTATTTGAACAAAATTTCGATTCTATGAACATTTTTTACCATAGCTTTGGTTTTTTGTGAAAACAACTGCAGATTTTTGTTTTCTTTTGGACAAATTTCGTTTTTTGTGAAAATCAAATTTTTGTTGGAAAAGAAAGGCCATTACACACTTTTTACCAAATGGGCCGGGTCATGTGAATGAAGAGTTCGAAGTGAAAGATCCAAGTCCAAGTAGATTTGTTGGGCCGAAAAGCCTTGTAATTGTTTTTATGTTTATAGCATGGACAATCAAAAGTGACTTATTAGTTCATGTGATGAATGGATAATTGAATGCAAATAATATGTGATATTATGTCATTGCATGTCATTTAGAAAATTGCCAACCTTAGGCTTTGCCATGCATTCATTATGTTTGAGATATATAATGAAACAATATAGGATGGATAATGAATTGCATCTAGACAAGATGGTATTTATTAAAACTTAAAGCCCAAAAAGATTGAGTGGGAGAGGATGCTCAAATGAGAGTCCATGGTCCCCATATAATGGCCCATTTACATATGGAGAAGTGTTACTCCCCACTGGAGGGCATGAATCCTAAATCTTCCATGGTTTGGGTCTCCTAAAGGATCAGTCCACTTATTGATAGTGAATGCGACCTCCAACTGCGGCATGGTTTGCAAGTACCATTAGTGGATGAATCAAATGGTTAAACTCTCAACATATTTTATCAATATCCTGCTCACCGTAACTCTATTGGTAAAAGTATGGACCAAATTATGGCACTTCTCAAAAGGTTTGGCATGAAGATGCTTGGTAATTTTTGAGTGGGAGGCTCCTAGTTTTTCTTTTATTAGATAAGAAGTTCCATCGTCACTTAGTCCGTTATAGATAAAAAATATAACAGTTGTATAAAGTTTTAATTTTTTTTAAGTTTGTTTAACTCTATGATCATGCAAACATGCATCATGATTTTATATAAAGTTCTAATATTATTAACTAGTATACTCATTCTTTTATAATTTATATTTTCATACATAATCAACCAGAAAATGAATCCCCTCACTTTGCTCTTGACAAATAACAAATTGGAAAATGGAGAGAATTTTAACGAATGGAGACATAACCTTGACATTATTCTTCAATATGAACGAATTTCGTAGGAATTAATTAAAAATGAGCTTGCACCTCCGGGTGGAGATTTAACTCCTAAGTAAGTCCAACACCATGAGCGATGGCAGAATGCTGATAAGACTACTAAGTGCTATATTCTAGCTTCTTTCAACGACCTACTGCAAAAGCAAATTGCTTGTATGAAAACTGCTAGTGCAATGGTTCATCACCTACATGAAATGTTTGGCGTGAGGACCAGGTCTGCAAGGGTGAAAGCTATCCAAACCTTTCATAATCACATATAAAAACCTGGTGAATGGGTGTGGGATTACATGCTTAAGGTAATCTCTAAGGTCACTGAGGCTGAGATTTTTAAGGTGTACATAGATACGGACACGCAGATGATTATGATCATCAATAGCTTAAACTCTTCTTTTCAGCAATTTAATTTGGACCATGAGCTCAGCAGCAAGGATTATACCTTGAGTGAGTTGATGAATACCCTCTAGAGTACAGAGGAGATATTAAATATCAAGGCTCATAGGCCAAAAGCTAATGTAGCATCTTCTTCTAAGCCCAAGGGTAAGGGTAAGAAAAAGAAGAAGGGTCCAATGAAAAAGGAGACCCAAACATGGGTCAAGGCCTAACTCATGAAAAAGAAGGCCAAAGCAGACATCAAGGGAAAGTGTTTCTAATATGGTAAGCAGGGTCACTGGAAAAGAAACTGTAGCACCCCCTTACCGCAGGGTACACACCGGGACGCCCGCAGGTCATTCCGGTACATATCCTACGATAAGGGTGA
>JAOSBO010200631.1:15000-18219 GCA_027563915.1 Erythroxylum rotundifolium | reverse complement strand
ACAGCAAGATGCTATTTGTAACAAGTAGTTTTTTTGGTTGGATAATTGGTCACATTTTGTTCATGAAATGGATTGGATTTCTAGTAGTTTGGATACGGCAAAATAGATCTATTCGGAAGTACATTCAATCTAATAAGTACCTTGTGCCAGAATTGACAAATTTTATGTCTGTGGCTGGTATCTTTAGTATTTTATTACTAGTTACCAGTGTCTACTATTTAGGCAGAATACCGTCACCCATTTTTAGTAAGAAACTGAACAAGCTCGACAAAATGGAAGAAGACGAATTTGATAACAATAAAATTCTTGATTATATGTATGGGAATCAAGAAAATTTAAAGTTTAAAATACTTGAAAAAAAGAAAAAAGATGAAGAAAAATACTTTTTTTTGTTTGAAAAACCTATTCTGACTTTTTTTTTCGATTCTAACCGGTGGAATCGTCCATTACGATACATAAGAAAGATAAATAAAAATTTTAAAGGCTTTGTAAGAAAAGAAGCCTCACAATATTTTTTTTATACATGCCAAAGTGATGGAAAACAAAGAATATCTTTTACGTATCCTCCGAGTTTGTCAACTTTTGGGGAAATGATAGCAAGAAGGATATCGTTGTCTACATTAGAAAAACTCTCCCCTGATGAACTATACACCGAGTGGCTTTATACCAATAAAGATAAAAAGAACAACTTAAATAATGAATTTATAAATAGAATTGAGGCCTTAGAGACAGTATTTCTTTCTCTAAATATACTTGAAACAAAGACTAGATTGTATAATGCTGAAACTAAAAAAAAAAAAAATTACCTAGTTAAAATGTATGATCCCTTTTTGAATGGGATGTATCGTGGAAGAATGAAGAAATTTTTTTCTTCTTCAATCATAAATGAAACTTCGATAGAATATTGCACAGAAACAGCCGAACTAAATAAAATTCATGATATCCTTCTTCCCTATCCTAATTCTCCAGAAAATGAACAGAAAATAGAAAGATCAGAAAAAAAACAAGTCAAAATTGATTCAAATAATAGGTTAAAGTTTTCATTGAACGCAATTCTAACTAACCCTAAACGTGAAAAAAACTATATTGGAATAAACGAAATAGGTAAAAAACCCCCTCGATGGTCATACAAATTAATCACCGAGTTGGAACAATATTTTACAAAACGACGAAAAGAACAAGGCATAATGCAAGGGCTGGATCACCAGCTTCGAACAAGAAGATTTAAACAGATAGCTTTTTTAACTCGTTCCAGACGAAGTTTTAAGAAGTCTCATTTCAAGAATTATAATCTTTATAACAAATTTAATAGAGATTCAGGTTTTATAAGTTATTTGGAAGAACCAGATTTTCGTCGAGCCGTAATAAAAGGCTCTATGCGGATTCGAAGGCGTAAAATTGTTATTTGGGGACCGTCTCAAGGAAATCCCCATTCCCCGCTTTTTTTGGAAAAAATGGAAGATTTTCCTTTTCCTATATCTGACCTAATGAAACTTTTTTTTAATTTTAATATTAGAGATTGGTTGGGTAAAAAGTCAGAATTTGAAATTTTAGATCAACAACTCCAAATAAAAAAAAACTACCAGGAAGACGCAATAGAATTCTGGGAGAACATTCCATATGCACAAAAATCAAGAAGTGTTCTGTTACTAGCTCAATCATTTTTTAGAAGATATATTAAATTACCCTTATTGATAATAGCTAAGAATATTGGCCGTATTTTATTACGACAATCTCCAGAATGGTATGAGGATTTCCAAGATTGGAATAGAGAAATTTATCTAAAGTGCAGCTATAATGGTCTTCAATTCTCCAAAACGGAATTTCCTAAAAATTGGTTAACAGAAGGTTTTCAGATAAAAATACTATATCCTTTTCATTTGAAACCTTGGCACAGATCTAAGTTACGACTCTCTGATAGAGATGGAAAGCAACAAGAGAATTTTGATTCTTGTTTTTTAACAGTTTTGGGAATGGAAACGGAATATCCTTTTGGTCCTCCGCGAAAAACACCTTCTTTTTTTGAACCCATTTTTAAAGATATAGACTATAAAGTCGAAATAAGAAAATTTCATTTTAAAGCTCTTCGGACTTTAAAAAAAATAAAAAAAAAAGAAGAAAAAGCCTTTTTATTTGTAAAACAAATAATAAAAGACCTTTTAAAAGGAAAGAAAATTCCATTCTTTATACAGAGAAAAATATATGAATCAAATAAAACTGAAATAGAAAAGGATTCTATAATCAGCAATCAGATAATTCATGAATCACTTAGTCAAAATAGATCTACAGGTTTGACAAATTATTTACAGGCAGAAGAAGAAAGAAAACATCGAATTGATAGAAGAAACACAATCATAAATCAACTAGAAAAAAAAAAAAAAAAGAAAAAAAAAGTAACGCCGGGAAAAAAAAAGAATAAAAATAATAATGGAGAATCACACCCAAAAATTTTGAAAATATTCAAAATAAAAAAGATTGAATTAATTGTTCAATTTTTCATTGAAAAAATATACATAGATATCTTTCTATGTATCATTAATATGCGCAGAATCGCTCTACAATTTTTTATGGAATCAACAAAAAAAATGATTGAGAAATACATTGACAATAACGAAACAAATAAAGAAAATATTAATAAAACAAAACAAAATAAAATTGACTTTATTTCGACTATTACTATAAAAAAGGCTTTTGAGAATCTTAGAAATAGTAAGCGGAAGTCACATTTTTTTTTTGATTTCTCTTACTTGTCACAAAAATATGTATTTTTCAAATTATCACAAACCCGGGTGATTCACTTCAATAAGTTAAGATCTATTCTTCAGTATAATGGACCGTCTTTTTTTCTTAAGAATGAAATAAAGGATTTTTTTGCAAGACAGGGAATATTTGATTCCGAAGTAAGACATAAGAAACTTCCAAATTATGTAATGAATCAATGGAAAAACTGGTTAAGAGGTCATTATCACTACGATTTATCTCAGATTACATGGTCTAGATTAGTCCCATGGCGAAATGGAAAAAATCAATACCAGATATCTCAAAAAAAGGATCTAAAGAAAAGGTATTTCTATGAAAAATACCCATTATTTGAATTTGATTACAAAAAAAAACAAAATTCGAAAGTCTATTTATTATCAAATAAAGAAGAGAATTTTCAAAAAAACTATAGATATGATCGTTTATCATATAAATATATTCATTCTGAAACTTCCTATA
>JAOSBO010200631.1:0-10000 GCA_027563915.1 Erythroxylum rotundifolium | reverse complement strand
TTTCTAATTTCTTCCCTTGCCGAGTGTGAACGCTTACCTTTTGATTTACCCGAAGCAGAAGAAGAATTAGTAGCAGGTTATCAAACCGAATATTCCGGTATCAAATTTGGTTTATTTTACGTTGCTTCATATTTAAATCTACTAGTTTCTTCTTTATTTGTAACAGTTCTTTACTTGGGGGGTTGGAATCTTTCTATTCCGTACATATTTGTTCCCGAGTTTTTTGATATTACTAAAAGGGGTAGAGTCTTTGGAACAATAATTGGTATCTTTATTACATTAGCTAAAACTTATTTGTTCTTGTTCATTCCTATCGCAACAAGATGGACTCTACCGCGGCTGAGAATGGATCAATTATTAAATCTTGGATGGAAATTTCTTTTACCTATTTCTCTAGGTAATCTATTATTAACAACTTCTTCCCAACTTCTTTCACTGTAAAAAATACTTCTATATTAACGACTTGTCTCAAACAAGAGAAAGAAACAAGTATCTTATTTTTTATAGATATTCACGATATGTTTCCTATGGTAACTGAGTTCATGAATTATGGCCAACAAACAGTACGAGCTGCAAGGTATATTGGTCAAGGTTTCATGATTACCTTATCACACGCGAATCGTTTACCTGTAACTATTCAATACCCTTACGAAAAATTGATCACATCCGAGCGTTTCCGCGGCCGAATCCACTTTGAATTTGATAAATGCATTGCTTGTGAAGTATGTGTTCGTGTATGTCCTATAGATCTGCCCGTTGTTGATTGGAAATTGGAAACTGATATTAGAAAGAAACGATTGCTTAATTACAGTATTGATTTCGGAATATGTATATTTTGCGGTAATTGCGTTGAGTATTGTCCAACAAATTGTTTATCAATGACTGAAGAATATGAACTTTCCACTTATGATCGTCACGAATTAAATTATAATCAAATTGCTTTGGGTCGGTTACCAATGTCAATAATTGACGATTACACAATTCGAACAATTTTAAATTTGCCTGAAATAAAAACTTAAGAACTCATTTTGATCTAAAAGAATGAAGGTTTTTGTTTGGTGAATAACTACAATTATATTCATCATTAATTATTATATTGATTAGGCGGCGAGAATTGTGTTTTAATTTATATTAATATTCAAAATAGATTTCTTTTCTATAGTCCATATTGATGATTTGAAAATATATAGACTCAAATTACTCTTTCGAGAGATTAGGCCAATAACTATATCTACATCAATCCATATCCATGAAAATGGAATTTTTCAATTTTAATAATATAATTAAGAACTATTATAAAAAAGTAAAGTTACTTCTTTTTTCCTGACCGGGTCAATAAACTTATGCAAGATTTTGATTTATTTTATATATAATGGATTTACCTGGACTAATACATGATTTTCTTTTGGTCTTTCTGGGATTGGGTCTTATATTAGGGGGTCTGGGAGTAGTATTACTTGCCAATCCCATTTATTCTGCCTTTTCATTGGGATTGGTTTTTGTTTGTATATCGTTATTCTATATTCTATCGAACTCCCATTTTGTAGCTGCTGCGCAGCTCCTTATTTACGTAGGAGCCATAAATGTTTTAATCATTTTTGCTGTGATGTTCATAAATGGTTCAGAATATTCCAAAGATTTCCATCTTTGGACCGTAGGAGATGGAGTAACTTCCGTGGTCTGTACAAGTCTTTTTGTTTCACTAATTACTACTATTCCAGATACGTCATGGTATGGGATTATTTGGACTACAAAAGCAAACCAGATTGTAGAGCAAGATCTGATAAGTAATAGTCAACAAATTGGGATTCATTTATCAACAGATTTTTTTCTTCCGTTTGAATTCATTTCAATAATTCTTTTAGTTGCGTTAATCGGCGCAATTGCTGTAGCTCGTCAATAATAACTCTTTAGAACTGGAAAAACCTTGTTATAAGCTATCACATGTATTTCCTTTTTTTGTAGATAAAATATAAATTATTTTTTAGTTCGATCTATTCCCAATATATTCCTTTATTCCATTACTCGTTATATTCTAGTCAATCCAATCGGTTAAATTGTTGTTCATATTGAAATGAATCGAGATTGATAAGGAGTTGGTTAATGATGCTCGAACATGTACTTGTTTTGAGTGCCTATTTATTTTCTGTCGGTCTATATGGATTGATTACAAGTCAAAATATGGTTAGGGCTCTTATGTGTCTTGAACTTATATTAAATGCGGTTAATCTAAATTTTGTAACATTTTCTGATTTTTTTGATAGTCGTCAATTAAAAGGAGCCATTTTTTCTATTTTTGTTATAGCTATTGCAGCTGCTGAAGCCGCTATCGGACTCGCTATTGTTTCATCAATTTATCGTAACAGAAAATCAACTCGTATAAATCAATCGAATTTATTGAATAAGTAATATTATCATATAAATGATGATTTTCATAAATTAATTCAAATTAGCATGTCTGCTCCGTAAGATATGATCATGTTATCACAAAGATAAGAAATCAAAGTATTTTGGCACTGTCAATCCAGAAATAGAAAAAAACTCGGGGAACTCATTGATTCATCTAGTACTAGTATTTAAATATATAATTCATTTATCAATTTACTAGATTGAAACTTTATCACGTTCAAAAATGGATAGATCCAATGTCGCATTCAGTAAAGATTTATGATACATGTATCGGGTGTACTCAATGTGTCCGAGCCTGTCCTACGGATGTATTAGAAATGATACCTTGGGACGGATGTAAAGCCAAACAAATAGCTTCTGCTCCAAGAACAGAGGATTGTGTCGGTTGTAAGAGATGTGAATCCGCCTGCCCAACGGATTTCTTAAGTGTTCGAGTTTATTTATGGCATGAAACAACCCGCAGCATGGGTATAGCTTATTAATACATTACAGAAACCCCTACTTGAGTCCATTTTTTTTTACCGCCAAAACCTGTGCTCAAAAATCTCTTTTTTTTGAACACAGGTTTTTCTGGTCCAAGTGTATCTTGTCTTTACCACGAACAAATTTCCTTGGTTAACAATAATTGTAGTTTTACCAATATTTGCAGGCTCCTTCATTTTATTTCTTCCCCATAAAGGAAATAGGGTAATTAGGTGGTATACTTTATGTATATGCATGTTAGAACTTCTTCTAACAACTTATGCGTTCTGTTATCATTTCCAATTGGA
The DNA here is from genome assembly GCA_027563915.1 of Erythroxylum rotundifolium. Classification (NCBI taxonomy): domain Eukaryota; kingdom Viridiplantae; phylum Streptophyta; class Magnoliopsida; order Malpighiales; family Erythroxylaceae; genus Erythroxylum; species Erythroxylum rotundifolium. The sequence goes on along the minus strand of JAOSBO010200631.1, from coordinate 6,821 downwards.
CGATCCATTAATCCAACTAGTAGAGGACTATAAATGGATCGATTTTTTTGATTTCCGTTGGAAATTAGGAATAGATGGACTGTCTATAGGACCCATTTTATTAACAGGATTTATCACCACTTTAGCTACTTTAGCGGCCTGGCCTGTTACTCGGGATTCTCGATTATTCCATTTCTTGATGTTAGCAATGTACAGTGGTCAAATAGGATCATTTTCTTCTCGGGACCTTTTACTTTTTTTCATCATGTGGGAATTAGAATTAATTCCAGTTTATCTACTTCTATCTATGTGGGGCGGAAAGAAACGTCTCTACTCAGCCACAAAATTTATTTTGTACACGGCGGGGGGTTCCATTTTTCTCTTAATGGGAGTTCTGGGTGTCGGTTTATATGGTTCTAATGAACCAACATTAAATTTTGAAACATCAGTTAATCAGTCGTATCCTGTGGCTTTGGAAATTATATTCTATATTGGATTTTTTATTGCTTTTGCTGTCAAATTGCCGATTCTACCCCTACATACATGGTTACCAGATACCCACGGAGAGGCGCATTACAGTACTTGTATGCTTCTAGCCGGAATTTTATTAAAAATGGGAGCGTATGGATTGGTTCGGATTAATATGGAATTATTACCACACGCTCATGCTATATTTTCTCCTTGGTTGATGATAGGAGGCACAATACAAATAATCTATGCAGCTTTAACATCTCCCGGCCAACGTAATTTAAAAAAAAGAATAGCCTATTCCTCCGTATCTCATATGGGTTTCATACTTATAGGAATTGCGTCGCTAACCGATACGGGACTCAATGGAGCTATTTTACAAATAATATCTCATGGCTTTATTGGTGCTGCACTTTTTTTCTTGGCAGGAACGAGTTATGATAGAATACGTCTTGTTTATCTCGACGAAATGGGCGGAGTAGCTATCCCCATGCCAAAAATATTTACAATGTTCAGTAGCTTTTCCATGGCTTCCCTTGCATTACCGGGTATGAGTGGTTTTGTTGCAGAAGTGATAGTCTTTTTAGGAATAATTACCAGCCAAAAATATCTTTTAATGCCCAAAATTGCCATCACTTTTGTAATGGCAATTGGAATGATATTAACTCCTATTTATTTATTATCTATGTCACGCCAGATGTTTTATGGATACAAGTTATTTAATACTCCAAACTCTTCTTTTTTTGATTCTGGACCGCGCGAGTTATTTGTTTCTATATCCATTTTTCTACCTGTAATAGGTATTGGTATGTACCCTGATTTTGTTCTTTCACTATCAGTTGACAAGGTTGAAGGTATTCTATCTAATTATTTTTATAGATAGTTTTCTTAAAGAAAAAACTCCTATTCTTTTTCCTATTTTTTTAGGGTTTTTATAAAGAAAAAACAAAAAATAAATTTAAAAATTTACCCAATATACTTGGTCTTTGCGAGAACCGCGTGAATCACTATACTACTTGATTCACATGGTTCTCGCCGGTTAAGACAAGATGTTTTATATACACCGTATTGCATTCTGTTTGTATTCGTAAGGACTTTTCTTGAATTTAACTAGAGATTAATGTAAATGAACCATAACTATGTAACCCTATTCCTAATAGATTGACCCCAAAATAGCATATCCAAATTATAAGAAAGCCTAGAGTCGCCACAATTGCGGAATTTGCTCCTTGCAAATTTTTTTTTGTTCGAGTATGCAAATAAATTGCGAATACGATCCAAGTGATAAAGGCCCAAGTTTCCTTTGGATCCCAACTCCAATATGATCCCCATGCTTCATTAGCCCATACTGCTCCTGAAAGAATACCTATGGTTAAAAAGAGAAATCCTAGACTAATCACACGATAACTCCAAAAATCCAATTGTTGAATAAATTGGGCCTTGTAATAATTCTTATCAGAAAAAAAATAAGTTTTTTGAAAAATATTGTTTCTTTCATTTTTGTATTGTATTTCACCAAATGAAAATGACTCATTTAATTTTAATAAATTATTACTTTTAGAACTATAAAAAATCTTTCTAAATGTAATGACTAGAAGTGCTACGGATAATAATGATCCACAAAGAAGAGACGCATAGCTCAATATCATCATACTTACGTGCATTATTAACCACTCCGATTGTAGAGCAGGTACTAATATTGTGGGTTTGTTTATTTCATTTAAAAGACCCGAAGTAGCAAAACCTTGGGTAAAAAGAGTACTTGAGGCAGTTATTGTGGTTAAATAATTTTTTCTTTTTTTTAAATACGGTACTATATGAATAAGGGAGAAACTCCATGAAAGAAAAATTAATGATTCATATAAATCACTTAGTGGGAAATGGCCTGAATAAATCCAACGAGTGAGTAATAATCCTGTTAGACATAAAAAAGTAGCTATCATCCCCTTTTCTGACGAATCATATGGTTTTATGATTTCATTACCCAATAAGGTTATCAAATGAAGTGTAATTACAATTGAAACAATAGAAAAAGAAATATGAGTTAATAGATGCTCTAAAGTTGAAAATATCATAAAATAAAAATGAAAAAAGGAAGGAAATCCCCTATATTAATATTAATTAATAAATAGAAAAGGGGGATTTAATTTATTTTTATTATAGGATCTATTGGATCTCTTTTAGAAGATGGCATGCCGCCACTCGGACTCGAACCGAGATGCTCTAGCACTGCTTCCTAAGAGCAGCGTGTCTACCGATTTCACCATAGCGGCTTGCTCGAACTCATAATAGCCTATTTATATTCAATCGTCGAGATTGAACAAGTCAATTCAATCACATAAGTTTTTTAGTAAAGATTCAAATTGATAAAAAATCAGTTCAAAAGTAAATTTTAAGGTTAATTAGTTTCATTTTTTTCTTTTGATTGTCATTATTTCTGGTTTATCTGATTTCATAAATTTGAAACAAAAAATCAATTTTATCCATGAATTGAAAAAATGTCTATTTTGGATTACTCCAAATTGATACATTTTTTGTACATAATATGGAATCCATTAGTTTCAACACTTTATTAATTTGAACTAAAAATCTTCTATCTAGCCTTACGGAGAAAAATAAAATTTTTTCATTATTGTAATTGTAAAAGTCGATGGGGAAAATAAGACTCCCCACCACCAAAAATTGAGTGAAAATAAAAAAAATATAAAAATTTTTGTATTTTTTTATTTATAGTTTTTTTATAATTCAGAAAAAGGAAGAATTTTTTTATAAAATCAATTAGTAAATAAAATGAAGGGTCTATTTCATATTGATTAGAATCGGGACTGCCAATTGTTCATTTTATATTCACTTTGATATTAAAAAATTACCGTTTTTTTGAGTCAAATCCATTCTGATTATTCCGATATTTTAGGACTTATTTGTTTGTCGTACAAAAAAACTTTTTGAATTCCCGGTAGAAAGAGATTTCCCTAATGACAAAGCTTTTAACGCCGCCTCATATCCTTTCCTTTTCCAAATATTTTTACGAATACGCTTTTTTGATATCGAAGTACGTTTTTTTGGAACTGCCATTTAAAAGTTACTCATTGTTATAGTTGGATGTGAAAGACATCTATTGTTCAAATGTTCAAAACGAATTCTTATTTCTTATTCATTAATCTATTTTTTATCTAAATAAGATTCTCTTCATAAAAAAGAAATATAGATATGTCAAAGATCTGTGAAATTTGGATAAAAAATGACTCGAAATAACAAGAAAAAATTTTTGATTCCATACACTATTCGTAAAACGAAAAATGTTTAGTTTGGAACGTTTAGTTCTCGTTGTTTATCTCTCAAAGTTATATCTTTATAATCTGCTAAAATAAAATAAATAAAGAACCTAAAAAACCTTTATTTTTTCTATATTTTACTTTATTTACATGTAATAAAATATCTCAAAGGATTGTAAACTTTTGCCTAATAAATTGAGTCTTTTTTTAGTCAAACTTGATAAAAAAATAAACCTAAATTCAATTTTAAAATTTGAACGAGACTAGTAATAAATTTATTAAAGGATAAGTGTTTTAATAAAAAAATATCTCATTCATTTTTTATCCTTTCTCGATAAAAAAGTTTTTTTTTAGATCTATAATCTTCTAAACTTTACTAATAAATTGTTTTTATTGAAATGGAAAACAATCAATCCCATAATGAATTAGTTAATGAGTTGAAATAAACTAACTAAAAAAAAGAGTTTTTTTCATTAGACCGATGCCCTTAGTTAATCCTATAATTCATATCAGGATAAAGTACTCTTTTTAGACTACATTTTTATCCTTGCTATATTTTTCTTTTCCTATTCTAAGTATTCGTTTTTATATGTCACTTGATCATATCATTTGACCAATTGTAACTTCTTGTTTTGAATATTTGAACGATTTTGAAAAGACTCAGAATAAAGACTAATATAAAATAATTAAATAAGTTAGTGTATATCTTGATTTTTTATTGACTTTTTTCGAAATAGGTAAAATCCGGTGAATCGGAAACAATTAATTAAGAAAAAACTTTTTTTATGGAACAGACATATCAATATGCGTGGATAATACCTTTTCTTCCACTTCCAGTTCCTATGTTAATAGGGTTGGGACTTCTTCTTTTTCCGACGGCAACAAAAAGTCTTCGTCGTATGTGGGCTTTTAAGAGCGTTTTCTTGTTAAGTATAGTCATGATTTTTTCTATTCATTTGTCTATTCAGCAAATAAATAGCAGTTCTGTCTATCAATATGTATGGTCTTGGATTATCAATAATGATTTTTCTTTAGAATTCGGATACTTGATCGACCCACTTACTTCTATTATGTCAATATTAATCACTACTGTTGGAATTTTGGTTCTGATTTATAGTGATAATTATATGTCTCATGATCACGGATATTTGAGATTTTTTGCTTATATGAGTTTTTTCAGTACTTCCATGTTGGGATTAGTTACTAGTTCAAATTTGATACAAATTTATATTTTTTGGGAATTGGTTGGAATGTGTTCGTATCTATTAATAGGATTTTGGTTCACACGACCTGTTGCAGCAAAGGCTTGTCAAAAAGCATTTGTAACTAATCGTGTTGGTGATTTTGGTTTATTATTAGGCATTTTAGGGTTTTATTGGATAACGGGGAGTTTCGAATTTCGTGATTTATTCCAAATATTCAATAACTTGATTTCTAATAACGAGGTAAATTTTTTATTTGTTACTTTGTGCGCTGTTCTATTATTTGCCGGTGCGATTGCTAAATCTGCACAATTTCCCCTTCATGTATGGTTACCTGATGCAATGGAAGGGCCGACTCCTATTTCGGCCCTTATACATGCTGCTACGATGGTAGCAGCGGGAATTTTTCTTGTAGCTCGACTTATGCCTCTTTTTATAGTCATACCTCACATAATGAATTTTATCTCTTTGATAGGGATAATAACAGTTTTTTTCGGAGCTACTTTAGCTATTGCTCAAAAAGACATTAAGAGGGGTTTAGCCTATTCCACAATGTCTCAATTGGGTTATATGATGTTAGCTCTAGGTATGGGGTCTTATCGCAGTGCTTTATTTCATTTGATTACTCATGCTTATTCCAAAGCATTATTGTTTTTAGGATCAGGATCCGTTATTCACTCAATGGAAACTCTTGTTGGATATTGTCCAAAAAAAAGTCAGAATATGGTGCTTATGGGAGGTTTAACAAAACATGTACCAATTACTAAAAATTCTTTTTTATTAGGTACACTTTCTCTTTGTGGTATTCCACCTCTTGCTTGTTTTTGGTCCAAAGATGAAATTCTGAATGATAGTTGGTTGTATTCACCTATTTTTGCAATAATAGCTTGGTCTACGGCGGGATTAACCGCATTTTATATGTGTCGGATTTATTTACTTACTTTTGAAGGACATTTAAACGTTCATTTTCAAAATTATAGTGGAAAAAGGAATACCCCCTTGTATTCAATATCTCTATGGGGTAAAGAAGGTTCAAAAATAAGTAACAAAAACTTTCGTTTGTTAACTTTATTAAAAATGAAGAAGAATGGACAGCCTTCTTTTTTTTCAAATAAAGTATATAAAATGGATAAGAATGTAAGAAATCTGATACAACCCTTTATTTCTATTCCAAATTTTGGCAATACCAAGACTTCTTTGTATCCTTATGAATCGGATAATACGATGTTATTCCCAATACTTATATTAATTCTATTTACTTTGTTCGTTGGATTCTTAGGAATTCCTTTCAATCAAGATATGGATATATTATCCAAATGGTTAACCCCGTCTATAAATCTTTTACATAAAAATTCAAACAATTCAATAAATTGGTATGAATTTTGTAATGATGCAGTTTTTTCAGTCAGTATAGCCTTTTTCGGAATATTTATAGCATTTTTTTTATATAAACCTGTTTATTCATCTTTTCAAAATTTGGACTTAATTAATTCATTTGTGAAAATGGGTCCTAAGAGAATTTTTTCTGACAAAATAAAAAATGCTATATATGATTGGTCATATAATCGGGGTTACATAGATGCTTTTTATGGAACATTCTTAACTGTGGGGGTGAGAAAATTGGCCGAATTCACTCATTTTTTTGATAGACGAATAATTGATGGAATTCCGAATGGAGTTGGTTTTATAAGTTTCTTTGCAGCAGAGGTTATTAAATCGGTAGGGGGTGGACGTATTTCTTCTTATTTGTTCTTTTATTTTTCTTATGTCTCAATCTTTTTATTTTTTTATTACTTTTTGAATCTTTAAGGTTAAGTCTTTCCAATCCATTTCATGAACAAAATGTGACCAATTATCCAACCAAAAAAACTACTTGTTACAAATAGCATCTTGCTGT
>JAOSBO010200624.1:0-18219 GCA_027563915.1 Erythroxylum rotundifolium | reverse complement strand
TTTATAAATATTATTTTTATTTGGTATACTTTATTTAATTGTTAAAAATTAAACTATAGAAGTGAGTGTCAGTTTAAAACTTTAATAATAATTCAAAAGTGCTATCCTTTTCTTGATGTGACAATGTTGCGTTTAAATTGTAAAACTTGTTTTAAAAAGAAGATTACTAAATTCAAGATTCCTACTATTTATAAATTTCGGGACCAACTATGAGATTCTCAAGGTTATTTGATTTGCAGGGGGCAATAGAAAAGCTTGCTTGTCCTTAACTTGGTCACAAACTTCAAAGTTCAATCTCAGGTTGAATGTTAAAAGGATAAATTACTAAACAAGGTATTCTATTCTTAGTCATGCTCGTATACCCTAACTGGAATTAGGTAATCATTGCATAAGCAAAGTGTGAATCGCTCTACTTTTGTGGAAAGTGCAAGATTAAATCCATTGTCGTTCTTGACTGCATGCTTTAAAATTTATGCTTATAAAAATAGAAACAGACTTGTCCGGTAAAAGAAATCATGCACTAGCTTTAGCTCGTACTCTAATTCAAGCCCATCTAATAATGGAAAGACATAGAATGCCATTGTCCGGGAACAACGGCATTCTAACATCTTTGATCCTTGTAATTAATATGAAAACCCAATTGCCTTATCATGAGGCCTAAGCATTAGAAAACAGGCAGTCCGGTCCAGTTATGACTTCTGGGCTACCGAGGCATAGATTCTGCTCTTATGGCACCTTTGCAAATGGGAAGAGAACCATTTCCTTGTGCCAAGTTAAAGAGAATGTTGACTCCTTTTCTCGCATATGATGGAAGGATCCCAAGTCCCGACCATTTTTATATCAAGGCCAAAGTTTGAAAGGAGTTGTAACAGTAATTACCAGAATGTAGATATACCATCTAAAACAAATTAACAAAACACTCTAGTACTTTTTTGAATTATTATATTATAAAAACTTTAATTGTCATTAGTGAGGAAATTTTGCGTAACATGTAATAATTAATTCAAAGATAAAATAACTTAGGCAATAAGGTAGAACAATTATTTAACATAAAAAGATAATTAAGGTGTTTGACCTTTATTTGACTAAAGGACAATATGTAGTCATTTATTCGGTTTGCGAGTGTGCGAGGAAATTAAAGTGTTTCCAAACCAAAGAAAAATAGGGGAAATATTGTGCCTCGTAATCTGACTGAAATCAAAACGACTGTATATTGTTAGAAAAGGACAAAAATCTAATAGAAAGTACTTTGCTTCATTGGTAAACAAATCGGCAAAAACGTAATGACTAAAAAATTAAAAAAGAGCTAATGAAAATTGAAAAACGAAAGGGCTAGGCTAAGGAAAATAAAAGGATTGCCAAAAAGAATAAACTAAAGAATTCAAAGATTTGTTGGGATGCCAGGCTTGTTGATATGTCCGAGGTTCTCCCTATTGTCTGCTTCAAAGTTCCTATTTATAGTCAAAGATGTTCAGTGTCCTACTGCAATTGAACTTATAATCTTGATAAAATCTTATCCCACTAGATACAGATAAAGTTTAAATAAACCTCATCTTATCTGATGGAAATAGAATTAGGCTGGTGTCCATCATCTTATCCTCTTATCTCCTATTTAAATTTAGACTCCTAGACTCCCAATCCAACTCCAACTCTGATACGTTCTCTTCTGCTGGACACCGAACTTTAATAGGCTAAGGCCAGCGTCTGGACTTTGAACCATGGATTTTCTTTGAGCTTCAGGTTTTCGGCTCAAAATAGTAAAAAATAGGCCGAGCCTATTTTTCGGTGTAAACATTTGCCCCTTGCACCATTGGGCTTAGAAGTATAAGCCCTATGGTGGTCTTTAAACAACTGGTATATCCTTTGAACATTTCACCTATTTTAATCCTCACAAGGTTATACCCAACGGTCATCCACCTATGACTGGTAATAACTCTAGCAGTCCCCCATACTGGTCATCCGGACATAAATCACTGAATGGACATCGAAATTTCAAAGGATTTTCTAACGAATACCGCGCCAAACAGCCAGCCCGAGGCAGCCCCATTCGTTGCTCCCTTTTAAAACATAACCTCTTCAACTCTCAAAGGCTCTAGTGCCACCAATATATAAAGGCTACTCCTCGTTCTCTATTAACCACCCGAAGAAACGGTTTTCAAAAAATTCCCCAAGTCACCACCGTCGCACAATATCCTAGTGCTCTGTCTCCTAACACTGTTGAAGCCCTCTCGCCTGAAATCGTTCCGTCACCGTCTAAACTCATTGATACGCCTATACTCCCTTATTCTCTTTTTCATTCCTACGACTTCTGTTAGCTCTCACAAACCATGTCTCTCTCCAAGAATACCATCATTGTTCTTTTTTTCTACCATCGAAGGTTCCACGGATCACTCAACAGAATGTCAGGTATGAATCTTCTCGAACTCCATCATTTCGATTTTGGGTGACTGTTGTATTTCCGATGACCTTGAGTGTTTCCAGTGACTTCTAAGGTTTCGGGTGTCTTTGAAGTTTGAAGTTTGGGTGTTGGTTGCTTGTTTGGTGTCGTGGGTACTGAGGTGTGTTTTAGGAGTTTATTTGCTTGCAGGTAATTTTGGGAACTCCCATTTGCAGGGAAAACTCTGCCAAAATTTTCTTCGGACACTGACCTTCCATTTCTGTATTGCAGACTCGAAAACCCCTCTAGCTCTCTCTGGCTCTATGACCTTGGTCACCAAACAGGTATATACCCCTCTTTTGCGTCTCTTTGTCCTTCGAAATTGCCTTCTATATAAACATCTTTATTTATTATTCAGGGTGACTTTCATCAATGCCTAACTGTTTCTTCGTCCTCCCCAACTCCTTTGGGCATGCCCTTCCCGCTACTTAAGGGAGAAACCCTTCTCCTTCATCGCGATTCCTTCACCGCTCCTGGGAAACAAAGGATGTGGATTCCCAATGCGTCGGAGTACGGAGCTTGGGTGGCCACGTTGCGGCCACACTTCGAAAGTCGTTGGAAGCAGGTTGGTGTAGCTGACCTTATTGAGCTGTCTCTACACTAGCAGTACCTAATCATGAGAGCCCTATGCTTCTGGAGCCATGACTTCAATTCTTTCCTCTTTTCCCATGGTCCGATGTCGTGACTCTGCGGGATGTAGTGGCGATTACTGGCCTCCCCTTGCGGGGAGAGGAGGCTGCTTTTGCTGTTTTCCCAGAGGAAGACAGGTCTTTGGAGGAGGCATTGGTTTCTCTACCCACCGCCTCTTCTTTCAGTGCGGTGAGTGTCTCTTAACTTAGTTGCTACCTGCTTCCCCTCTGTTTTTTAGCATTTTTAACCACTCATTTTCCTCTCTTGCAGGTGATAAGGCAGGCCAAAGATTTGGACCTGCCTAGTCAAAACTTGGCTCTGAAGTGGTACTTGGTTGCCAAGTACATTACTTGTTCTCCAACTGGGATGCTCACCAAGGAGACCAAGAACTTGGCCCACGTGCTCCACCTGGGTCAACAGGTTCCCCTAGCCAGCATTTTCCTCAATCACTGCTATCAGGGACTATATGTGGCTGTCACCTCGAAGCCCTTCAAGGAGCTACCTCCATCGGCTTGGCTTCTCCAACTATGGCTCCTTCTATACTTCCCAACCCTGCGCTTTTCGGCTTCAATTTGGAGGGATGAAGTCGCCCTTGGGGTTGCAGCTTCTTACTGCCCCTGCCCTTTACCTCAGGAGGAGGTAGTAAGGTGTAATCTAAGCTTAAGGACACAGGGTGCCCCTCCTATGTTTCTTTTTGACTGTGGCGAGGAATGGGATGTCCTCCCGGTAAATTTACAACGGTATGTGTCTGGCATGCTCGAGGAGCATGAAAAAGATTGGCGTCTGGTTTGCGAGGCGCGGTATCTTTTAAGTGGAACCTCTGCTATGTTGAAGGGGGTGGCAAGTAGTTGAGAGTCTGCTGTGAAATTTATATGCCGCAACTTTGGTGCCATCAGTTCGGTTTGATGCAGGGCTGTCCGGACGCTATCCAACATCTCTCTAAGCCGGATGGTAGTAGGGTCTCTTTATTAGAGGCCAAAATTAAAGCTCATCAAGAGGCGTCAGCAGAAGCTGTCGGACGCTGGGATTAGGCCGATCATCTGTGTTGAGAGGGATTCGGCCTCCATGACTAACTCCTTCGATTCCTGGTGGCGGCAAATTTCTTAGATCTTCATTCTTTCTCCGCCTGTTCAAGGTATGTCCGGTAATTTTCCATTTACCTAGGACTTTATGTCGATATTTAACCCTCTCTTTTGCTTTCAGGTGTTCTCTCTCCCTCAACTTCCAGAGGAAAATTGTCTGCTACCTCCGTCAAAAGCAAGGTCCGAAGGCTGATCAAGCTAACCGCCCTTTTCTCCTTCTCTTCCTTTCTCTATTTCTCTTTAATTTTATCTTTGGTTTGCAACTCCTTCAGGTGAAAAAACACCTAAGCAACCCAAAGTTCCTTCCAGTGCCAAAGTTAAAAAGGCACTGGACAAAAAGCAAACTGCTTCTGCTGGTTCCCATAGGTCTGGAAGGTGGGCTAGCCAGCCAAAATTTAAAGGGGTCACCGATACCCTGAAGGTCTCCAGTGATGAAGGTTTAGAGGGGGCAGGTGAAGAGGAGGAAGTCCCAAGCTTCCATGAGGTCACCCGAGGTTTGGAAGTTGCTGGTGGCCAATAGGACACTGAACTTGTGGTCACCGAGGACTCCCGGTGACCAGGCTTCTTCTCCCACTGCGGTATGGACTTTGCTTTACCAGCCTCCTTCTTTCTTTATGATTATACATCCTTACCAACTTATCTTCGTTCTTTGCAGGCTCTAGTGTCCATTAGTGCCACAGTGGAGGAAGAGCTATCTTGGGAAGACCCCTTGGCTGCGATGGACTTAAGTGTCTTCGATCCTCCTTCTGCTATCCCCATTGTGGTGTCTCTAGAGGACGTAGTTGTCTCTAAGGAAACGGTGAGGGCTTTCTTCTCTTCTGATTTTGACTCATTGGATGAAGCTACTGTACATGAGTCACTCTAAGCTATGGAGGTTCTGCTATCATCGGATCTCTTGGCCATCGAGAAGGTGGTGCTAAACTCTTTGAAAGGCAGAATTAATAGTTTGAGGGCCCAATTTTCAGCCTACTCCAGCCAGAGGGAAGATGCCAATCACCAAATGAGTCACTTCCACGCTCTGAATACTTCCTATGACATTCAGAAGAAAGCAGTGGAGACCTTTGTCGAGGACATCAAGCAATCCAAGCTGACAGCTGACAACCACATCGCTAAAATAAAAGCTTGGGAGGAAGAAATTGCAGAACTTCAAGGAAAGGTTGCTGCTGCTCGGCAAGAAGTGTCTGGGCATTGGGTCTCCTTGGTGGGTAAGAAGGAAGCCTTAAGGGTGTAGAAGTAGGAGGCCACCGAAAGTGGTGAGGAGCTGAAAAAGCTCTATCCTTCCATTGTGGCTTGTTCTTCTAATTTGAGGGGAGCTAAAAGAACAATTCATGACTGCTTCGTCCAGTGGGATGAAATCCATCATACCCAATATTCCTTTCTATAACCTTTGTGGATTGCATGTATAGCCTGCTTTAGAAGCGGCTTATTTTGGAAGGACTTTTGCATTTGGCTTTGCAATATTTGAACTTGAATTATGCTATGAATGAATGACGCGCCAAACTTTTATTCCATTTATTTACGCTAAACCGATTACTCTTACACAAATTTGGGCAGCCCACTTCACAAAATTTTATCAGTGGCCGCCTATCGATGTGAGCATTTAAACCCTACTCTTTTTGAATATTTTCCCACATGGTGGGATAATATCTCTTCAAGTATTTGCCGTTGATTTACTTGCTGTGAGTTTCTCCGGATAGACTTGATAACCAGTAGGTGTTCCTAGGCAACACTTTGTGGACTTTGAATGGCCCTTCCCGGTTCGCTGACCATTTCCTGTACACCCGATCTTTGCTTCCAATGGGCAGTACCAACTTCCAGACAAAATCTCCTTCATCAAAATCTTTCCTTCTTACTTTCTTGTTGTAGGCTCTAGCCACCTTCTTTTTCTGCAGAACCATCTTATTGAGAGCATCCATCCTCACGTGGTCCAACTCCTCTAGCTCCATCATCATGGCTTGTGAGTAGTCTTCTGGCGTTAAATTATTTTTCCATGCAACCCTTAAAGAGGGCACCACTACTTCCATAGGTAATACAACATCATGTCCAAAAGTCAATGAAAATGAGGTCACCCCAGTCGCGCTTCGTTTCGATGTCCTGTATGCCCATAGAGTCTCAGAGAGCAGGTTGTGCCAGTCCCTGGGGTTGTCCTCCATCATCTTCTGTAGAATGTTGTTATAACTTTGTTTGAGGCCTCGGCTTGTCCATTTTCTTAAGGATAATAAGGACTTGACCTTAGTAGTTTAATACTGTAATCCTCTATGAATTCCCTGACTAATTCTCCAGTGAACATTGTCCCTTGGTCAGTGGTAACTGACTCAGGAATCCCAAACCTATGGATCAAATTTTCTTTGATAAATTGAATGACTTCTTTTTGCTCGACTTTCTTTATCGGTAGAGCCTCCACCCACTTGGTGAAGAAATCCATAGCCATTATGATGAAAGAATGAACTTTGGATGACGCTGGGTAAATTTTTCCAATCAGGTCAATGACCCACCCACGAAAAGGCCAAGGCTTAATTATGCTTGTCAATTCTGTGGTTGGTAGTCTCTGGATTTTCCCGTGTCCCTGACACTGCTTACAACCCTTGGCATACCTGAAACAGTCATTGAATATGTGAGGCCAGTAGTAACCGTGCCTACGAATCAACCACCACATTTTCTCTCTAGATTGATGAGCGTCGCACACACCTTCATGTGCTTGTTTCAAGACTTCCATTGACTCCACCAGGCCTAAACATCTAAGGAGGAGGCCATCAGCACTTTTCCTGTACAGAGTTCTTTCTACTATAAGATAATTCAGTGCCTGCATCTTGATTCTATATGGTGTCCTTCCTTTTGGATTTTTCAAGTATTCCCTGATAGAGCTCCTCCAATCACCAGCACACTCTACATTGGTGTTAAACACCTCCACTGGCATCCCTCGGCCTTCGATGGAAGGATGATTTTTCTTTTGGATGAGGACGAACTTGTGCATCAGCTCATTGGACATCTTTACTCTGGAGGCTACCCTAGCCATCGAATCTGCCTCCCAATTGTCTTCTCGTGGAACGTAGAATAAATCCATGCATTCAAAATCGTCTAACAACTAAACTGCAGCAGCAAAGTACGGTGCCAAAGAAAAACTACTACACTTATATTCGCCATTTAGTTGTATTATGACCAGTTGTAGGTCCCTATATATGGCTAAGTATTTGACATCAAATTCTTTGAGAATTTCCAACCCAATTATTAGAGCTTCATACTCAGCTTGATTGTTGGTGCATGGAAAATTGAGATTGAAAGAGAGCGTAGTTTTGATACCCACTGGGGATATGATAATGACTCCTGCCCCGACGGCATTAGTTGTGCTGGATCCATCGAACTTTAAAATCCATGGGGCTCTTTCTAAATAGAACACGTTCAGGTCAGGTTCTTCAATGTCGGGGACTTCTACACTCAGATAGTTAGTCAGAAAATTTGTGACGGCTTGTCCTTTCACAGACTTCTGAGGTAGGAACTGTAAGGTAAATTCAGCTAAAGTAATAGCCCATTTTCCTATTCTCTCAGTGACAATCGGCCTTGTCAACATGTACTTGATCACATTAGTGTTGGATACCACAAACACCAAATTCCCCATCATGTAGTGCCTTAACTTAGTGCACGCAAAATATAAGGCTAGACATACTTTTTCAATCGGAGAATACCTAACTTGGGCATCTTTGAGAGTCCTACTCAAATAATAAATGGCCTGTTCATTACCTTTAGTGTTATTCTGAGCTAAAATGCATCTGATTGAATTTTTTGACGCTGCTAAGTATAAACAGAGGGGATGGTCTTTCCTTAGCGGCATGAGCACTGGTGGTGAAGACAAATATTCCTTTATCTTATCAAATGCTTGCTGGTATCTATCCTCCCATAGAAATTCTTCTTCTTTCTTCAGTTTGAGCAATTTTGAAAAGACCTTTGTCTTGCCTGCCAAGTTAGAGATAAATCTCCTTAGGTAATTAATCTAACCCAAGAACCTTTGTAGCTCCTTTTTATTTCTAGGAGGTTTTGCCTGTGCAATCACTTTAGCCTTATTGTCATCTACCTCCACGTCCCTTTGATGGACTAGGAATCGGAGAAAATTTCCAGCTCTGACTCCGAAGGCACACTTTAGTGAATTAAGCTTGAGCTGGTGTCTCCTTAGTCTCTCGAATCCCTGCCTGAGGTGCTCTACATGGTCACCCTATTTTTTGGACTTGATGACCACGTCATCGATGTAGACTTTAACAAATTTTCCAATAATATTATGGAAAATGAGTTTTATGGCTCTTTGATAAGTCGCTCCTACGTTTTTTAACCCAAAAGGCATCATAACCCATTCGAATGTACCAACTGCCCCTGGACACCGGAATGCTATCTTATGAATATCATCCTTAGCAATTTTGATTTGATTATAGCCAGCAAAACAATCCCAAAATGTTAATATTTCATGGTTGGTTGTGGCATTAATAAGCATGTCACTAATTGGCATTACATACACATCCTTGGGTGTGGTAGCATTTAAGTCGCGAAAATCTACACACACTCTAATTTTTTCGTTTTTCTTGACTACATGGACTATATTTTCCAGCCACTCGGTATATTTAGCTAGTTTGATAAAACCTACTTTGAGGAGCCTCTCTATTTCTTCTTTCACCTTCATTTCGACTTCCTTGGACATCCTCCTAGGTGGTTGCTAAAAAGGACGAAATTCAGGTTTGATGGGCAGTAGGTGTTCCACTAAACTCGGACTTAACCCTGGCATATCCTTGTAATCCCATGTGAATCAATCTTTGTACTCATGGAGCAGCTTGATTATCTCCTCGCATAATTCTTTACTAATAAGGCCACTAATGTATGTCACTTTAGGATCTTCGGTAGTATTCAAGTTGACTTCTTCCAGAGGGTCCTTCACTTGGCATCTCTCATCTTCCATTTTGGGTGACGCGACTTGTAGTTCCTCTAGATTTATTTCATCTCTTACTGTTTCTGGGATTTCTCCTTCGTACACTAACTCTATCCCGAACATCTCGATTTCACGGTTGACTACTAGATGTTTCTTGGTCTGCTACAAAATTACTTCCTGGGTGACCCTTGCAGCCACTGGCCATCCTTTGTTATTTCCTTGAGCGATCATTAGCCTGACTGGCCAGTGTTTTCTTCCATCGGCCTCGGTGGCCTGATGCTTTTATCCTTCTCGCTGGAACTGGTTGCTTATAGTAACAAATGCTTGTCTTTGGCGAATTTCATCAGCGTAGGCCTGCCTTCTTTGTCTGATCCCTCAAAAGTAATTGGTGCGATGTCTCCGTGGTAATAGCAGGCGTCCACCAAATTGACTTCAGCACTAAAAGGATTATTGTTTGCCTTGACCATTTCCACGTTGTCATCGTGCCAAAACAATAAGAACTGGTGAAGAGAAGACGACACACACATGTTTGTGTGAATCTAGTCTTTGCCTAGAAGCAACTTGTAGCTTGCGTTGGTGTTGATTATGAAGAAAGCAAACACGCACGTCTTACTCCCTACTGTGATTTGTAGTGGAATTACTCCCAAAAAGTCCTCGCTACGTCCCCGGTCACCGTAGTCACAACTAGGTCTGTAGCAATGATGTCCTCTTCCCTTTTCCCAAGTCCTAATAGCACTTTCAAGGAAGTCACGTTCACAGCTGCTCCATTGTCCACCAAAACTCTGTTCAATGGCTTTCCATTAATGCAAGCCCGTAAATACAGTGGTTTAGTATGATTCACTGTCAACGGCTTGTTGAACGTCAGAGCTTTGCTCTCCTCGGTGTCCTGCGTTTTCTCTGAGAACTTCTCCATTGGACTCTGTTCTTCTTCTGCAGCCGACACTTTCCTTTCATCTCTTGGCCTATCTTTGGCCTCGTCATCAAGATCGACCCGCTGAAAAATAGATAATAATAGCACCGAAGCGTCTCCCGAGTAATAAACAGGGACCTCACCAACATTGAAGTAGCTGTCTTCCTAGTCTTCGATATCACTATCCTCGGTTGCCTTTCTTCTGAATTTGTTCCTTTGAATCTCTCCTTCACAGTGCTCAACCATCTGCTTGGTTATGTTGACTAACTCCTTACCATTGACAAGTATCTCTTGTTTTTCCACCAAGTGAACCATAGTCTGCATCTGAAGTTTCGCCTCCAGTTCTTCTTTTTCTCGGAATAGACTCTCGGCCAACTTCTTGCATGTAACCTTCTTTTCTTTGTTTTAGCGTTTCTTTGAGCAGCAGTTAGTGTTTCCTTCTTGTCCTTCCTTCTGCTTTCCACTCGAATCCACTCTCCAGCTCTTTTGGGCATTGGTGGCTTAACAAATTTCGGGTGACCACTAGTACTGATGGCTACCTGGTCACCAGCTTCATTGTTATTTACGGTGACCCGGCTACTGATCCTTTCCAGTGCACTAATTCTCCCTTTAGACGCAATGGTGGGGCTGTCTTCCCTTTTCCATGTGTTTGACTGTTTAGGCCTCCACACTTGATTCGTATGCTCTTGCCTCCTCTTTTGGTTAAGCCAACTTCTTATATCGATACTTGCTACGTTCATTGACCCCACTAGGAATGGATTCTTGTTAATGAGCATTGCCTCCTCTGGCAACTTGAGAATCTTTTTGTTGATGCGATCTTGAATCACGTTCCTGAAGGCCTAGCACATGTTGGTAGAATGAGTCCACGCATTATGGTATTTGCAATAGTCTTTGGCCTTCACCTCCTCGTTAGTGGGCAAAACGTGATCTTCTGGCAAGGAAATAAAGTCAATTTTTATGAGATAATAAAAAATTTCTAATGTCTTACTTTCATCGAAAGTGCACCTATTCCCCCTCTTGTTGCTATTTTGTTACACTCCAGGGGGAATCTTTGCCAGGTGTGGGCATACTATGCTTCCAGTATCGGATACAGCGGCTATAGCAACCTCCACTTCAGCATTGTGGACTTCCTTGAAATAGGTCCCCATGGTTTGCTTTTTGAGCTTATGGTCTTCTTTAAGTAGCTCCTTGTATTCTGTTACCTTTATAGCCAACTCGAAAAAGTCTTTAAAGTCCATCCCTTGAAACTTTTTCTTCAACTCTAGTTCCAAACCCTTTTGCGCCATCTTCACAAACTTGGTCTCTGGAATGTTAATCCTACACTTGTTTCTCATTTTCTTGAACCTGACAATGAAGTCATCCGCTCTCTCTCCAGTGCGCTGACTGAGCCTGGACAAATCCGCGATACTGACTTCGGGCTCACTTCTGTAAAACTAAGCGTGGAAGACTCTTGTCATATCTGCTTAGCCGAATACGGAGTCCCTTGGTAGTGACACGTACCAAGAGAAAGTAGCGTCAGTTAACGAATTCAGGAACAATTTCAACAACAGATATTGGTAGTTGTCGTAACTAGAAAATTCCGAGCATTGAGTAGTGAACCTCGCTATGTGCTCGATGGAAGACTGCCTGTCTTCCCCAGAAAACAACGTGAAATCTAGGATTTTTACACCCCTGGGAAAGGCTGCTCTGTCTATGAATGCAGGATAAGGTTTCTTAAACTTGGGTCAGACGATCTGATTGAACCCGGGGCCATACAATTCTTGATCGATCTCACAAAGTGCATCCCTGGTAACATGATAGATTGTCTGAGTGTTTTTCCCGTGCATTCCTTAGCCCATGGTCACCGGCTACTGAACAACCTGGTGACTTGTACTCCTTAGGAGTGCCTGTATCTAGTTGGTCACCAGACTCCCGTTGCCCCCTGAGCTCATTCCCTCTTCATAGAGGTGAGGTTGAGTCGTTGGTCCAGTGTGGCTATAGAACTGAACAGGGGTCTTGTGGTTAATGGACACTGGAAGCATGGCAACACTCGGTGTCTCAGCCCTTCTGTGCGATGGCTGGTAAGTGGTCACCAGCTGTTTCTCTTTACTGGGGCTGTCAATCCTGATGGACTGCCCCCCGAGCACCTTCACGGGAGAAGTTTCTCCTAGCTTAGCCGCCTTAGCTGGCGACCCTTCGCCTCCAGTTGGAGTGAACGTAGAAGCCACTAGCTAATTTTCCGCTGCCACTGGTAACTTACTGGCCTGCCATTCAGCTTGACGTAACATCTTACTTGATTCTCCTCCGCTTATGCCTTTATCTTTCTCTGACATGTCAGATCCAATGACTGTAGCCAAAATCTCTTTTTGATTACTCCCCATGGTGTTCAAGAGAGTGCGTGTCTCAGCTGCTGATTTCTCTGTGGCCTCCAGAACCTTTGTTAAAAGGATCTCAATGTTGCTTGATTGACGTAATTCAAGGGGCTGAGGTTGGTCTTCCTGCGTTGTTGTTGCAATGTTTTCTATATCATCATCTCCACCGAGGGAAACGTCAGTACTCTTACTAGATCTTGTTCTCGTCATTGTGTGGGTCCCACCGGGCGTGCTAAAAATATGTTTGGCCTTTATTTGACTAGAGGACAACACGTAGCCCTTTGTTCGGTTTACGAGCGTGCGAGGAAATTAAAGTGTTTCCACATCAAAGAAAAATAGGAGAAATATTGCGCCTTGTAATTTGACTGAAATCAAAACGACTGTGTATTGCTAGAAAGGGACAAAAATCTAACAGAAAGTACTTTGTTTCATTGGTAAACAAATAGGCAAAAATGCAATGACTAAAAAATAGAAAAATAGCTAATGATAATTGAAAAAGGAAATGGCTAGGCTAAGGAAATTAAGAGGATTGCCGAAAAGAATAAACTAAAGAATTCAAAGATTTGCTGGGATGCTAGGCTTGTTGATATGTCAGAGGTTCTCCTTATTGTCTTCTTTAAAGCTCCTATTTATAGCCAAAGATGTTGAGTGTCCTACTACAGTTGAACTTGTAATCTTGATAAAATCTTATCCCACTAGATAAAGATAAAGTTTAAATAAACCTCATCTTATTTGATGGAGATAGAATTGGGTTGGTGTCCATCATCTTATCCTCTTATCTCTTCTTTAAATTTAGACTCCTAGACTCCCAATCCAACTTCAACTCTGATACGTTCTCTTCTGCTGGACACCGAACTTTAATAGACCAAGGCTAGCGTCTGGACTTCGAATCATGGATTTTCTTTGGGCTTCGGATTTTTGGCCCAAAACAGTAAAAAATGGGGCGAACCCATTTTTCGGTGTAAACATAAGGTTAGTGGAAACTCTTATTAATTTCAATTAGTTATTTAAGTTAGATGTGATGATATTAATCGATAATCATTTGTGGCATGCTCTTTAATTGCATGTTTACTATTCAAACAAAACTTATTGAAACATCAGTAAACTTATCATTCTTTTGTTCAAATCATTTCATATATTATACAATAACTTGTCATTATAAGAAAAAAATATAACATGTTAAAGTATTAAATCTAAGGTTAAACTCCAACCTTCGAACCATCTATTGACTAAAAATTATGTTAATGGATAGCTGGCTTTTGATTCAATTATTTGATAAGTATACCTTCAAAATAACAATAAAGCAAGTGGATAAGTGAAGAATAAAAGGACCTGAGATTGGACAATATTATTACTAGTTTAATAATGGGTGGAATAAAGGACATGGGAACAGAAGTGCATATGAAGAAGATTCAGAATGGCAGTTTTCTTCTATAATAATTAATAAATATTGAGGTGAGTAAAAAGTAAAAACACACATCCATTCCACTCTATACCAAACCAAAGATTTAGTTCCCCTAACCTTCCAATAGAAGACATATGATCTGTGGAGGGGCTTTGTTGTAGGCCAGGCTAAAGGCAACACAATGTGGGATCAACCACCATAATTCATAAATTTTAAAAAGAAAAAGAAAATTGGTGTGGTGGGTGGGTCTCCCATGTCCCAACTTAAAGGCTCAGAACTTCATTTGAAAACTCAAAGGAGAAAGTGATTTTTTCCATCAATGGATAGAAGATGAGTGACATATTCCTTTCTTGCCTATCCTTATACATGTTCCTTAGGAAAGGCTCTATTTGGCACCACTTAAAAAGGTAATGATAGAAAATTGAGGGAAGTGGTTGCCAAAAACCTTAGCTTCTCTCTCTCCTTCTCTTTCCTTTTCTTTTTTTCCCTAATTCAAGGGAATCTCAATTTGTCATTTCTTTTCGAACTTTTTTAAGCTAACATACCTACATGTATTTGTTGTTGGCTAATTGCTCGCACAGCAATGAGTTACATCAACTACTAGAAAGATGTATACTTGCCTTGTATATGTCGTTACTTTTGTCATAGTTTTGACATGCATTAGCTCTTCAAACTTAAACAATCTTCTTTTTGTTTAGCCATCATGATCATCAATACAATATAGTATTTGCTTAAGATTCTATTGTATGATTCCATCTACATATAGTAAACGTATTTCATACTTTTCTATGGTAATTAAAGATAGGGTTGTAAGTAAAGGTTCATTCTAGAGGAGGTAAAAGATGAGCTAAACATGAATATGCAGTTACAATTTCAAAAATTCTTCTTCGTAAAAGAGATTAAATAAACTTAATTAGAGATATGGATGGTGGACACATATCACAAATGAGATAATACTACAAAATTATACAACTAACTTCACATATTAAATAATAGGTGCAAGGTCCATCATATTATTAGGTTCCGTCGTCCATCTCATACATCATATATATCAAATATATGCAATGGAAATAAAAAAAAAACCTTAAAAACCAGATCTACTCATGCATATATATATAGAAAAACAAAAACATGAAATGTAAGATGTTTACATACCTTTCTGACGATCTCATTCGTTTTTTAATCTTCTCTGCGTTGGGTTGTCGTAAAGCACAATGATCAATGTAGAACATCTCTAATGAAGGTCCATATAAAGATAAAAGGATGAAACCTCACTAGGAGATGGCTAGAATTCTTTCTTTGTGCCAGCAAAGATAATAAATCTTGAGAGAGTTAGATTGAAAAAGCGTGTGTGTAATAAAAAGAACCTAACTTTTTTTTTAAATTTTTGTCTTACACAAGATACACGAAAATCATCTCAATTTTTTTGCACAATTTGGCCTTCTATAACCCCCATCACTAATGGAAAGATATGGGAAGTTAATGGCCATGAATAACATGCATTAATGGAAGTTATGAGAAGTTAATGACCATGAATAACATGCATTAATGGAAGCCAATAACACTTGTTTCTAATCCATTCTATGCAATGTTTTCTACCATGATCACATTGTGATCCAATCCTAAAACAGTCTCTCATATCTTGAATCACCATTCAAAACCATTTTACCCATCCTTTGAATCTCCTATGTATGTGACTCATTAGGTTCTTGATTATATTGGCCACTTGAATTAACACTTAATTCAAGTAAGTCAAGAGCGGTATCTAGCAACACGTCACAACTCTCAATTGACTAGAAAGTTAGTGGTTTGACTACGAACCCTTCTATATGCAATGTTGCCATGCACTTTTTCCTTTCACCATCTATACCGCATTTGGCTTACAATATGGTAAAAGTGTCAACTGGCACTAGATTGACTATGTCACATCTAGTCCAAATAATATTAGATCTTTTCCTAAGGATTTCGTTACTCTATTTATCATTGAAGACTCTCTTTATGACACATATATGCACTGGTTAGAGACTCTCGAATAATGACCCCGACAAGAGGCCGTTGGTGTAATCTCCTTTTATCAAGGGTGGTGAATCCTTTATTGGCTACTCAATTACCTCCGAATATTTCAAACTGTACCTAATCACCACCCTATGAGTAGCCCTTAAAAGGCATCGATGAATGGAGTCAAAACACAAGATCAATATGTGAGATATCCTTGAACATCTCAAGTCAAAGGATAACTGCACCATTACTATGATGAGACTATCATTGACATTGGAATAGAATATCTATATAATTGTCTCATAGTAGGTCAATCCAATGTACTTATTACCCTTATTAAGCATCACATGTTAACTCTAAACAACTCATGTCTATAGCTTATGAGATCTACTGCTTTATCTAATCAAGGAGTATAACATGTGCTGGCCTATCTGAATTAATGATATCCCATCTCATTAATCCTATGACTAGGGACAATTTAGATACTAACATAATTACACATGATAGGAATCTCATTATCATAATCTCATCATGATATCCTACATGCTATGTTTTGTATCAAAGACTTCATTAACTCAATTTAAGATCGACATCAAATCCATAAACATATGAACATCGAAATAATGAAAAATGCATTTATTAATCATAAAATGAATTTTACAATAAGTGTTAAAGGTGATTGCCTTTAGAGCACTTCTCTATCAAACTTCCATTTACACTAAAGCTAATCGCCTTGATATCTAATTCCATAGGCATATACATGTGACACAAAACTCTTTTAGAAAATAGGCTTAGTCAACGGATCAACTATATTATGATCGGTAGGAACTCTCTCTATCTTGAAATCATTTCTACCAATGATCTTTTTAATCAAATGGTAGCGCCTAAAACCACACCAAGTTCCATGATGAACTTCTTGGTCCAAACCGCTTCCTTTACCGCTTCTGAAGCTATAATTTACTTTGCCTATGTCGTCAAATCAGAAGTCGTCCTTTGTTTGGAACTTTTCCAACGGACTGCACCACCATTCAGTGTGAATACATATCCAGACTGGGAATGGAGTCATCCCTATCGGATTGGAAGCTGACATCAGTATACCCGCTCACCACAACATCACCTTCTCCATATACCAAGAATACATCTTTAGTTCTTCTCAAGTACTTAAGGATATTCTTGACAGCTACCTAATGACCCTCATTAGGGATCGACTAATATTTACTTGTAACACTTGGAGCATACGACACATCGAGTCTATTATATAACATAGTGTACATGATTGATCTTATAGCTGAAGTGTTGGATTTGGGAAGCCTACTTATATGGGAGACCTTCAATATGGACTTAGTAAGGGAACATATTCATGGGCTTTGATTGTCGGACCCTGTTTTTGGAGCCTGACAATCGCATCTCAACTTGGAGAGCCAAACCTTTTACACAACCACTTGGACTTAAAATTAAGCCCCCCTGTTTTTGCCCCATCTCCATTCGAGCCCAATATTGTCACCGAATAGTGTTGGTGAGTCCATAATTTGCATATATTTATGCTTCGGGTCAGTCAACATATCTTCCTAACTTCTTCTTCTGTGTTATGTTTATCATCTATGTTTGACTTTCTATCAGCTGTGTTGATCTTTATCGTTTGTCTTTCATCCATCGTCTATCTTTCTTCTATCGTATGTCTTTCGTCTATCGTTTGGGGTTAACTTTTATTGTCTGTGTCGACCTCCCCCTATCGTCTGTCTTTTTATTGCGCGTAACCCAGACGATTCCTTGCATCTATCTTTCTTGCGGCTATGTTCTGACGTGTCGTCTATATGCTGACATGTCGTCTATGTGCTAACATGTCGTCTATGTGCTGACATGTCGTTTATGTGCTGACGGGTCGTCTATGTGCTACTCGTGTCTATGTGTATCGCATCTGTCTTTCATTTGCGTCTAAATATGACGTCATCACAGATGATTCCTTTCATCTGTGTTGTTCCTTTGTGTCTATGGGTGACGTCCTCATAGACGATACTCTTCCTCTCTATTTTTCTTTGAATTCAGAACATGATCTCTTCAAGTCTAATATGCTACTCTGAGACTAACAACCTTTGGCAATTCCACAATTAAGATCATGCATATGTATAATTCACCTCTTTCCCAAATCTTTAAATTTACATAATCATACATAGAAAGGAATTTAATTTCACTGTCCCATTTTTAACACAGTGAGAATTTATTACATGCCAATACACTTGTTAACTTAAAACCAAATACATAAGATGCTCAATGTTGATATGCTGAATAAGCTATCCAAATCACTAACTTAGTACAATTGTCATATATCTATTCTGGAGTCCGAATGCCTTACAAGGGTCACCGCTCTTCTCGATTTGCACTTGAAGAGGGAGAATTGGTGGTTGAGCTACGCAGCTCAGTGGCTAAAATACTTATAGCCATTGGCAATGAGCCATACCATCAAACATATATATATATATATTATATACATTCATAA